>JAJJWW010000041.1:30472-175429 GCA_023531295.1 Papaver armeniacum
GAAGAAGAGGAAGCCACCGATGATGAGGAACGTACATGGACTTCTCCACACACTACACCAAATTCCCGGAATCGTAACAGGCATTCGTAACGGCTTATGGGCCGTTACAAATTTCCCGTTACAAATGGCCGTTACAAAAAATTCGTAACAGGCTGGAGCCGTTACTAAGTTTTTAAAAATTCGTAACAGGGCTAAGCCGTTACGAAACTTTTTTTTAGGCGTGCCAGTCACACGCTTGGTCACACTTGGGAGGTAACACCTTGAGTATGTGCGTGTGCCATTCACATGCGTGCTAATTTGATTCATCTACACCGTTTATGCCTAAACTAATATCTCTACCCTTCATTTTATTCTCGAGATGCGTCTTAATCATAAATTTTTTATCAAACCCTAAGTCCTATCTTTCGAAGGAATTTCATTTCTTTTTTTCTTCGTCAAAAATCTCGAACCAGAGAGGAGAAAAACAACTCTTTCCCTTCCCAGTTTCTTCCTTCGATCTCTCGATCAAACCTCCTGCTCTTCTCTTCTTTTCTGTTTTATCTCTTCCTTTTATCTGCTTGTCTAATACAAAACGAGATAGAGAAGGTAGAAATTAGGGTTTCAATCTCTATGTTATGAAAAATCTGAATCGATGGCGATTGATGAATTTCAGAGAAATTAGGGTTGGATTTCTGTGAAAAGGATCATGGTTCCTCTTCACTTCAAGGTATTGATAAATCTAAATAGCTATTATTTTTCTTCTAAGGCTAGAAATTCGATCTATAGGGTTTTTTTTTCTTCCTGTTTTGAATCTTAATCTTCGTTTTCTTCTTTATTTTCTGATGATTGGTGAAGCAGATGTAAGAGAGGGGTGTTGTGATGGATAAATTATGATCTTTGTGAAGAACATATGATTAGAAGTCCGATTTCTTCTACTTGATTCATGGCAAGAAAGAAATGAAGAACTGAATATTAAATAGGGATTTTATTGGTGATTGAGTTAAAGAGATGGGTTCAATTGATTTTAGGGGTTTCAACTGATTTGAATTGAGCAATTGATAATGATTCGGGTTTGTAGAAGATGGATCTGAGTTGAAGAAGAAGTTTGTAACGGAGATGATGAGATGCGCTGCTGCCTAAGGTGAAGAAGAAGAGAAAGCAGAGAAGCAAATTAAGGAGGACACAAAAAGGAATTATATTGTAAGTATGGATAGAACCCTAATTGCGATTTCATCGTAATTGAACCCTAATTTGTTAAATTGCTATTTACCTGATCGGAGTTGGGTTTTCGAATACCACACCTTTCCACCATCGACTCCATTAACTCCGTCAAAACCAACTCTCATTGTCCCCAAATTACAATTACGTTATCGAGTTGATTTTGTTCGCATCGTTTTGAATTCTGATTAATTTAGTTACTGATTAACGAAGGATCGGCAAGAAAGAAATTTCTAAACAGGTATGTGGGAATTATGTTAGGGGTTTTTGAATGTGGACTCACATTTGTATATAGCTAATTTTGAAGAGACTTTTGAAGTATGGGTAATGTCAGATTACGGGGTTCCGAAATCTTGGACTAAACTTTATACCATTACGTACGAGAGCATAATATGTTGTCCTGGTACTAAACTTTATACCATTGGGTCCTTTAAGAATGACGAGATTCATTCGGGGAGACATGTGACTTAATTTCATATGACTCAAAGTATCAAACTATTTGCTAAAAGAAATGAAATTGTACATGACGTTGGAGTTGATGAAATACTTTTAAAGCTTAGTTTTGTTTTGTTATACATCCTTTTATGCTTTGAAAATTGATTAGGTATACAACATCCTACATACAATGAATTGAAAACTTAGCTTAAAAAGTTACTTATTAGGGAATATTGATTTGAGCCTGAGCTCATGGGAAGTTTATACATACTGATTTCTGCAAGTGTCATATAAAATGTTCAATTTTTTCCATACTTCTTAGTGTTTGTTGAAATGCATAATAGAAAATAATGTTCAATTTCGGCTGTTTTGCTTTGGTTCTTTTTCCACTTTTTAAAGTTTGGAACTATCAAGTATCAGCACTATTAGAAGTATCTAAATATCACAGCCAAAGTTAAATGAATATCACTACCAATTAGCGGTGTGGTCTCTAAATCCCACAATTTTTACTCCCCAATCACAAGCACAATGGCCTTCCAGTAGTCCGGCACTGAATACATCTGTATGATAACATGCTTTTCTGTAATTTTCTTCATTTATATCTAAATTGCTTACGTTAGTTCTTGCATTTACGTAGAAGAAGAAAAATGGGCTTGAAGCGGTGTCTCGGCAAGCATATTTTCATAGTTAGACATCTACTTAAGGTCGGTCGACATTCTGGCAGCCATGAACTGCAACTAATTGTGGCAGCATACATCCCGAACTGAATTTGTCGGTGATGGGCTAAAAGCTAACTCTGAAAGGTCGTTGGCTTCTACTAGCAGACGATTTGAAACTGGAGACCAGGTGATTAAACTTAAAATTGGCAGTACTATTATTTTGTAGTTTAATTTGATATAGCATGTGTGTCTAGCCCTTCATATGGCCACTGACTAACTGGAGGTGATCAGAAGCTGATTTGTATCACAAATTTTTCCTCTAGATGCTGACATTACATAAGAATCATGAGGCTCCTGTTTATTTTGTCTGCCCTCATTACAAGGAGAACATTCAGGTTAGAATCTGTTTGAGTAATCATACTTTCTTTGTGCCTCTTGTATTTTTTTTGGGAGACTTGTTTTTAACCCTCTTGGTATGGTTAGATGATGGATGGCACACCATTCAATGTCGATGTAACTGCACCTGGTGCTATAATTGCTCTAGCTTTGATGTTTCTGAAGGTAAGATGTTGACAAGTAAAGTTTAAGTAGTTTCTTAACATTCTAATCCTGCAATATGTCCTTAATCATATCTTTCCACTTATCTTCCTACGAGACGAGAATCGAGGTTACGGCTTTAAAGCTTTCTATCCCACGAGACTCATTTTGACTTGCAATATGTAAGGCCGATTTCATAATCTTTGCGTGTCATTGCTCGGAACTTTGGGCATATATTGGAATGGGTCCAAGGTACAACTTTTAGTTTTCTTCCTACTATTTTAAACTTGAAAACCTCTTGGATATAAACATCATGGACAGATCGAGCAATTCCAGTGAATGTTGTAAGTCTTTTTTCCTTCATACCTTTTCATTAAAGATGTATACAGATCTTACTTACTAAATTAAGTAATGTGTACCCTAATAATCACTAGTCAAATACCAAAACAAAATAATCACATTAACTTTTAGAAGATGAATACTTTGGATCACAATGATAAAAACTATGTGTACCTAATAACTAGCAACATAGAGTTTGTATACTTTCTTTTTATCATGTCGGCAATTTCCCCAATTGTTTCTAGGGTGGCACATGGCGAGATAATTATTTCTTCATTTGAACTAATTTAGAGACTTAAAATCACGTACTAAATTTGAAATAACAGTCTTGTAATTAACATTGCTGTGAAGTAAGAACCAAATAAGTGGTGTTTAGTAATAGTGCAATTTCTTTAACTTCTTTTACTGGGTCAAAAAGTGGTGTTTTTGTGTTACTGATGGCTAAGTTATGGTGGTTGTTCAGCTGTGAATTGTTGGGAATAGCAGAATTAGTTGCAGATGGGATTGGAACTAGATGAACATTGTAGGGAAGTGATTGAAGCTATAAAATGGATGTGGAAACATTCATACTCAAAGTGGTTGAACCACCTCGCTTTTTCTATTATGACTTTCAAAGGTAGACAACGATGTTCGAGACACTACAAAAACTTGAACCACAGAATCTTGATTTTATTTCCAATCTAGATAGTTATCTTTGGAGAATTGAATGGATTCAATTTGTTGTTTGTAATTTTGAAACTTGAAAACCTCTTGGATATAAACATAATCTTACTTTTGTTTTCAGGTTTTGTTTGTATACCCTCCGGAAAAACAACTGTCGCTCAAGTATAAGGATCTTGTATCGTTCTTCTTTCCAGGAGGGGTTTGGAGGTTGGTGGCCTCTGCATGATGAAACTTATGTACTCCAAGGTGAGGGTTTCTTGAGCTAAATTTTGCTTGCATAAATCTGAGTTTTAGATTGATATTTGTTGGAATGAATCATTTCACTCCAAGGTGAGGGTTTCTTGAGCTAAATTTTGCTTGCATAAATCTGAGTTTTAGACTGTTATTCTCATTGATCCCATTTTTATTTTGTTATATTTTTATTTTGTTATATTCTCATTGGTCAAGAATATGTGTAGCCGTCGTCTCCCACTAGAATTCCAATCGATCTTTAACACACAGTCTCTAACTCTTCATCTTCTTCTTCAGATTCTGAGTTGTGTTTTTTCCTGTAGTTCTGTCAAAAATGTGGAATGTAAATTCACAATTGCGATTATGTTCATCAATACTGAGACAAAGAATCAAACAACAACAGCAGGAATTCTTAATTGGTACATCGATTAGAAGATCTTTCACTACAACTGAAGGATCTAGACCTACTATCATTCATAAACGGAGTATTGATATCCTTCATGATCCTTGGTTTAATAAGGTAGGTTTTATCTAATCTTATTGCTCTTTACCTGTTTGTCAAATTGCTTCAGAGAGAAATTGTTCTTGATGATTCTAGTTAATTTTGTGTGTAATTGGGTAATTTTGTGGTTTAGGTAACGCTTTTTCAATGATGGAGAGAGATCGGCTTGATCTTCGTGGTCTTCTTCCTCCTAATGTTATGAGTTCTCAACAACAAATTGAGAGATTCAGTAAGTAATTTCATTGGTTTTTTTTCTTCTATGTGTATGAATTGTAGTTTGTACATCTCATTAATGAAAGTGAGGTCTTGTTCGCCACTCTTAAGTAGTTGTAGTGGTAGGAAAGTGTCATTTCTACCTTCTGATCGAAACTTACAAAGCAAGAACTTGGCAACATAAGGGATGATATTCTAAAATCCGGTGGGTTGCTTGGCAAGTGGGATGCGGAAGTAAAATCTCCCTTTTTCGTAATTTTGCGTCGGTTGATGTCTTTGGTATAAACAGGTGCTGAATAGTGTACAAGGTAGTAGTAGTAGTTGTAGCGGTACCTTGTGTGTTGGTGTGTCTTGTGTATGTGTTCCTGATTTCATACTTAACAAAAATTCTGATACTTCGAAGAATTTAAGTTCTTTTTGGTATTAAGCTATTTGAATGTGATAAGAATTTGATTGAATGTGAGATGAATTTGATTGAAGAAAATATTGTTGATTGCGGAGGATGAAATGAAAGGTGTATGCAGGTTGTTTTTTTGGAATTCCGGCTTATTTCCGGCAGAAAATGAACTGCCGGTCATCCTTGACCTGGTCAAAATTGGCCAATACTGACCAATTTTGACCAGGTCAATGTTGACTGGCAGTAATTTTTTTGCTGTTACAAAAAAGTTCGTAACGGCTCTGAGCTGTTACAACATCCCTGTTGCAAAAAAATTCGTAACGGCCCTGAGTTGTTACCACGTGGCAAATTCGTAACGGCTCAAGCCTGTTACAAGGGCCGTTACAAAAAAAATTCGTAACGGCCACAAAGCCGTTACAAAAAAAATGTAACACCCACTTTTGCAACAGGCGAGGGCCGTTACAACCCGTTTTTGTAACGGCCTGGTTCTGTTTCTAATCCCAGAATTTGGTGTAGTGACATAATCATGAGGATGGTGAGAATATTGGTGGCAGAGCTACTGAAGAGGATATTGCCCCTAGCGGTCAAGGAGAAATTCCCGCTGATGATCCTACACTTTCTCCCTCCCCAAATTAGAGGAACGAAGATGTTGATCTCCAATCAACGATCCCTACTGATTCGGGTCAGGAATTTTCTTTTGGCAAGATCAATTCCTCTGGTGGGCAGGTGGATATTGGTGCAGCCATGGGGATAGCTTCAGACTTCTCTTTAATTTCTCCAAATGATGAGTGGGACGTCCTTGCTGAGACTGGTGGTGAGAAAGCGGTTGAGATGGAAGAAATTTCTGATGGTGAGGATGCCGAAGCCCTTACTGCCAAGGAGGCCGAAGCCAAAAAGAATTCTGGTGGACGAAAGGACGTTACCGGTGAAGGGGCTTCCACCGATGCATCTTCGGAAGGTTTTGAGAAGGCCATGATGCATGCCGGTGATGATGCCACACTTGATTGGTTGATGAAGAAAAACTTGATGTTCGTGCCTAACCCTGCTCCGGTAATCCCTAACGAGAAAAACTCTGATGCTTTCACCCGTCAGAAAATGCAGTTATCATCTCACGATGAGGTTGCAGAAATATGGGAGAAGGATTTAGGGGCAACTTCTACTAGTCTATTAGTCGATCCCCCTCTTACATTGCTGATATGATGGCTATCGCCGATGGGTATCAGTACGGTTTCCCCCAGCAGCGTGTTCTTGAGGTAAGTCATCGTATATTCCCTCTTCCATTGCTGATATGTCCTTTTATTGACTGTTATTATTTGTTTGTCATCAACGCAGATAATGAGGAGCGAACACCGCAACCACACTCTGTACCAATTCTTCAAGGTGAAGGCCCTGAAGCTGGAGGCAAAGCTTCGTCACAGACAAGAGTAGTTGAACACTGCTGAGGCACTCATCGCTGCTAAGGACAAAGAGATATTAGAGTTAAAAAATCGGCTGAAGGGGAAAGAGAAGCTTGGTGCCTAAGAGGAGAAACTTCGTCTTGAACTTGCACTTGTTCGCAGTGATTTGGAGAAGGCTCGTAGCGATGCTTCGTCTTTTAACGGTTTGTTTTCTTTCCTTGCATTCCTCTTCGTCTCCCCCTTTTGTCTTCTTAGTGTTCTGTCTGAGTCTCCCGGCCCTATCTTCAGCGGACGATGTCAGAGAATTGGCATGGCTTCGAAGTGAGAGGACTCGCCAGGCTTCTCGAATCAGAGAGTTGGTTGAGGAAATTAAGAGTGAGGCTGAAAAATGGAATGCACGAGCCGATGAGCATAATGTCTTGGTGGCTGAATGGCGAGAGAGGCGGATCCAAATGGTTGATATGCATAATAGTTATAACGCCGATCGTCGCCAGTTTAACGGTGCCTTACTGTGGACTCGTGAGAATCTGCGTGAGGCACGTGAGGATATTTCTCGTTTAGAAGCCAAGGTAATAAACTTGGAAGAAGAGTTGCGTCAAGCACGTTCATCTCATGAACCTGAAGTTAAGGATTATATACAACGACTTGTTCGGGAGAGGGATGATGCCAGAGATGAGGCCCACGCCCTTAGTAACGCCTTAAGTGCTTCTTGGGATGATGTTGCTCATTTAGTTGAATCTGAGAAGGATCTTGAAGTTAATATGTACAGGCTTACTAAGGGGATGAAACAAATAAGTAACGAAGTAAATCGCATTCATCATTTAGACTCCATGAAGCAGGTAGAGTTAGATGAGTATCAGTTTGCTCTTACAAATCTTCAATTGGATTATAAGAAAATTTCGGACGAGTATGATTTTCTTGAGGAAGCCCGGGACACTGTAGTTAATGAATATAAGATAGCTTCGGCTAGTGTCGAAGTTATACATTTATTTGTTTATGAGTGGCTCCGTAATTATAGTTTTCTAACCCATCTGTGTCTTCTTTTTCAGAGCTCGAGGGACATCTTAACCTTGCAAATGAAAAGCTTGAAAAGGCTTAATCTTCCTTAGTGAAGCAGCAGGGCCAGACCAAGTATTATGAGAGTTTGGTTGGATCTCGGGACGAAGCAGCGAAGGAGGCAGCCAAGGAAGTAGCCCGACTGACGTCTCCGTTGTCGCAGCCTGAGCTCAAGACCACCGTGATTGCATATAAGGCTCGTTGCCAATTTGTCGAAGAAGTTAACAAAACTATGACCAGGATCGAGCAGGGCCTTCAGAAAGATCATGGTATTGTCAAGAATTACCCTCGTCGTCCTATGCATGAGCCTTTAACTTACTCTTCCGGTCCTTCTTCGGGAGGAAGTGTCCCTTCATCTCAGAAGAAAAATCCAGCTGATCACGTCGGGTCTTCCAAGGTGAAGTAGATTGATTTACTTGTTATAAAAAGTTGATCTTTGTTGATTACTTGGCTTCGAGCCATTTTTTGGTGTATTTTTTGTGTTTCTTGTTTTATTTCCCGAACTTGCAATAAACTTTTATGGAATGGATCTTCGTTTGTTTGGATATGTACAACTCTGATTTATCTGCATGGTTAATTCAGTTACTTTTTTAGATAGTGAGCAAATCTAGTTAAAAAATAAATTAAGTAATAGAAAGTGTTTGATGGCAATAACGAAGATAGGCACCTTCGTTACTGACTTTGGACCTGTCACCCCGTTGGCTAACCCTTGGCCAGAGGATTACCAAACGGTGGGGTTGATGCAGCGTTCCCGGATATGTAATGCGTTATTAAAATATTTACATGCATTCATTCCGCTGAACCGCTGCCCTTTTGATTGGTTGGGTATCTTTTTCTGCTGGAAGCCTTCCCCATGGTCCTACACTCATAGACGCTGATAGGGAAGTCCCGGGAGATTGTATATGGTTACTTTCCCCAGTAGAAATATTTCAAAAATCTTGTTTGATTGATAAGGTGAGGTCTGCTATTCCTCGTCCAGAGATAGAAATATGTCAAGCGGGCACGCTGTCTTCTTCTGGTGCTCTTCATGCGGATCTTGAAGCGCATTGCTTTATGGATAGTATGGCTTGAGATATTTCGCATTCCATGGATGTCTGAGGATAAGTTACGCAGGTAATAAGATCCATTTCCTGCAATATCATGTATTACAAATGGTCCTCCCCATGTTGGTGCTAACTTGCCCCACTTTTTCTCTCGTTGGTATAGTTCTCACCACATACTGTCCTTCTATAAAATTTCTAAGCTTAACCTTCTTATTGTATTCTCTAGCTAATCTTCGTTGGTAATTCTCCATCCTTTGTAGCGCTGCCTCCCTCATTTCTTATAGATCATCGAGCCTTTCCAACATCATATCCGTTGTGAGGTTCTTCTCCCATGCTTCGGTCTTTGTGGTGGGCATGATGATCTCTGTCGGGATGACTGCTTCATCTCCGTAAGTGAGGAGGAACGGTGACTCACCGGTTGCGGATCTGCGAGTTATCCGATATGCCCATAACACATTGTGTAGTTTTTTCGCACCATCGTCCCTTATGCTTGTCTAGTGATTCTTCAGGATAAGAGCAAGGGTCTTATTTGTGTCTTCGACCTGGCCGTTCCTCTGGGATAGATGGGAGTTGATTTATTCTTCGTGATTTTTAAGGTGTCAAAGAGCATGTCTATGTTCTTTCCCTGCAGCTGCTTTCCGTTGTCAGAGACGATCTCTGCGGGGATGCCGAACCCGCAAATGATGTTCTTGAAGATAAATGTGAATACGTCCGAGTATCGGATTCTAGCCAGGGCCTTGGCTTCTACACATTTGCTAAAGTAACTGTGGCTACAATCAAGAATCGTCTTTTTCCTGATCCTTCGATTAGGGGTCCAAAGATGTTTATGCCCCATTTTGAGAAGGGCCAAGGACTATCCACCGAATTTAGCTTTGTTGTAGGAGCATGGATCCTTTTAGCAAACCGCTGGCATTCCTCACATCTCCTAGACATTCTTGCAACATCTCGTATCATTTGTAGCCAATAATATCCATGTATCTTTGCTTTTTCTGCTATGTGATCTCATCCCACTATGGTTAACCGCGTCTCCATAGTGTATTTCTTTCAAAACTCGATGTCCTCCCTCTCTTGATAGGCAGCGTAGCAACGGTCCGAGAAAACTTCTTATATAAGATTCCGTCCCGAAGGTCGTACCTCCCTACCTTTGATTGCACCTTACTAGCTTGCTTCAAGTCCGCAGGCAATGTACCTTCTTTAAGGAAAAGATGAACTTCGGTTCTCCAATCTTCTTCGTCCTTGAAGTCTTCGTCTTCGTTATCTCTTGTCATAATATCATCTTCGTGAAAGTCATCGGCGATGTCTTCCCCTGTATCATCATCAGCGATATCCTCCCCTACATCGTCTTCAAGATTTGTAGCGAAGGATTCCTGTGGAGTAATCGAGGGCTCATATAGTCTTGTTATCTTGATTGCCTTGATGCTTTCATCTTTCAACATGGATGATATGTATGCTAAAGCATCAGCATGCCTGAGGTCTCTTCTGCATAAATGCTGGAACTTGATGCTGGGTATTTGGGATGCTAGAGTCTGGACCAAGGCCATGTATGCTGAAAGGGTCTCGTCGTAGATATTGTATTCTAGTCTTATTTGCCATATGACCAGTTGTGAATCGCTCGTCAGGCGTACATCGGTTATTCCCATTTCTACTATCAAACGAAGAGTATGTACTACGGATTCGTAGTCTACGATATTGTTGGTATGCCCCTTGAATTCCAACCTCAGCGCGTGTACGATCCTGTCTCCAGTGGGGGTGGTGATTACGATGCCTATGCCCACACCTTCCATATTCCTTGATCCGTCGACGAAGACCTCCCATTGTCTTTGGTTTGAGGGTTCGAGAACATCGACTGGATATTTCCAGTCCTCTGTTTCTGGTATGCCCCTTACTTCCTCGTCATTGTCCAGGGTTAAATATGCTAGGAAATCCGCCAGGACTTGCGATTTTGGGTAGTTTGGATCTCATGGATGATGTTGAACTGATCAAGATGAGTATTCCATTTTGCCATCCTTCCTACTTTCCCAGCGCTTTTGAGAACAACCTCCAACGGTGCTTTGCATGGAACACGAATGTAGTGAGTCAAGAAGTAGGTTCTTAGCTTTTGGGTTGCCCATACTAGTGCCAAGATGAGTTGCTCGTTAGTTGTATAATTTCTTTCTGCCGGGTTGAGACTGACGTAATAAATTGGTTGCTCTATCTTCGTATTCGTCTTGACCAACACTGCACTGACTGCATCCTCCGTTGTTGTTATGTAGAGATCCAATACCTCATCGGGATCGGGATTTTGCAGGATCGGGATCGTGGCCAGATATTCTTTGATCTTTTGGAAAGCTTCTTCGCATTCAGCGGTGCATTCAAACTTGCTCCCTTTTTTGAGGATGTTGAAGAAATGTTTGCATTTGTCCGATGACCTGGCGATGAATCTACCCAGAGCTTCTAAGGATCCGTTGAGCTTTTGGACTTTTTTCAGGTTCTTCGGGGATGGAATCTCTACGATGGCACGGATCTTGGCGGGATCTACTTGATGCCCCTCTTCATTACTAGATATCCAAGGAACTTCCCCGAGGTGACGCTCGAATGTGCATTTTACTGCATTTACTTTCATGTTGTGCTTCCTCATTGCTTCAAAGATGTCCCTCGAGTCTTGATGGTGATCCTTGCGCACTTACTTTTGACGAGCATATCATCAACATAGACTTCTCTAGGGTGTTCCCAATCCATGGTTTGAAGATAACATCAACCATCCTGCAGTATGTTTCCCCTGCATTTCTAGGTCCGAAGGGCATCCTTGTGTAACAATAGAGGCCGTGCGGGGTATAGAATTCGTATGTTGTTGATCTTCTTCTCGCTAGGGCCACTTGGTTGTAACAGAATATCCATCCATGAATGGCGTTCTTTGTATCCTTGACGGCTTCCACCGGTTGATCGATGCTTGGGAGTGGGTAACTATCCTTCGGACATGCCTTATTGAGGTTGGTGAAATCGATGCATATTCTTGCTCCTCCATTCTTCTTCGGCACGAAGACCATGTTCTAGATCCATGTTGGATATTTGACTTCCTTGATGAATCCTGCTTCTAACAGCTTGCGGAGCTCCTTTTCGATTGCTTGGTGATATTCTGGTGCTACCTTTCGTACTTTCTGCCTAAAGGGGGCGTGCCCGGCTTTATACTAAGTTCGTGCTGGATTATCTTTGGATCGATTCCTGGCATGTCTCCTAATTTCCACGCAAAGATGTACGCGTACTCCATGAGTAGCTCGATTAAAGCTATCTCTCTTTCTTTATCCATTAAGGTCCCTATCTTGATCATCTTTGGGTTCTCTTAGGTCCCTATATTGATCTCCTTCTCGGATTCGGACGCCGTATAACTGCTTTCAGTTGTTGATTGGAAATAGGATTCGGACGCCGTATAACTGCTTTATAGGCCAAGCTAGCCAATGAAATTAGAGTTCTCGTCTAAGTAAGTTTTTATGAGGCGGCATAGTTTCTTATAAATAGTTTGTGTCAGGGTTCCGTATAGAGAATAATACTAGCTACTCATAAGTTTTCAGAGAGATCTTTCAAGAAAACGAAAGAGAAGAAGTCTGAGATAAACACAAGAGAGCAAGATGGAAAAGCATCAGAAGTACCCTTTAGGAGCCGAGCATTATAATCTGTTTGAAGAAATAGGTAGCGGAGCTACTGCAACAATTTATCGTGCGGTTTGTATTCCGACACAAGAAACTGTTGCAATCAAAGTGTTGGATTTCGAAAAGGAAAAAAGTGAATTCTGTAAAATCGCTCATGAAGCACAGACGATGACTTTGATGGATCAGCCAAATCTCTTGAAGGCTCACTGTTCGTTTGTTACAGATCACTATCTGTGGGTTGTTATGCCATTCATGGCTGCTGGTTCATGTCAACACATCATGAAGACAGCTTTTCCAGATGGATTCGAAGAGGCTGTGATCGCTACAATTTTACGTGAAGTTTTGAAAGGATTAGTGAACATACACCAGCATGGGGACATACATCGAGATGTGAAGGCAGGCAATATTTTAATGGATTCTCGCGGTGCAATAAAGCTTTGTGATTTTGGTGCTTCTGCAAGCCTTTTTGATGAGGGGAAGAGGCTACATGGAAGAAACACTTTTACGGGAACTTTCTGCTGGATGGCACCTGAGGTTATGCAGGAAGAAGAGTACGACTTTAAGGCTGACATCTGGTCTTTTGGTATAACAGCGTTGGAACTTGCTCATGGGCATGCCCCGTACTCTGAATTTCCTCCGATGAATATTCTTATGAAGATTATACGAGATGCACCGCCTAGTCTTGATCATAGCGAAAGGGACAAGAAGTTCTCAAAGTCTTTCCGAAAAATGATCCAGTTGTGCTTGCAGAAACAACCACACGAGCGTCCTTCAGCTCAGAAATTATTAAAGAATCCCTTCTTCAGGAAAGCTCGGTCCAGTGAGTATCTTACACGTACACTGCTGAAGGAGCTACCTAGTCTGGGGGATTCCACCAAAGAATCAAAGATAAAAGATTACATGGTTATACAGAAGAAACTGGCAGAAGTGGAAAGCGGAGAAACAGGACGATACAAAAAAGGGTTCAGCGGTTGGAATTTCGACGTCGAAGCTATAAAGACACAGGCTTCACAGCTTCCGGATGGTGAAGAAGAAGTTGATCGCTTACTTCCCAGTTTGATTAGAAGTTCCTGTTGAATTGTTCAAACACATACCACAAGTATATAATAAAAAAAGTTTTTGTTGTTTGTTTAGATGCTTTGAGTTGAGTGGTCTTTTCTTATTTACTCTCATGATTCTATGCATTTTAGTATATACTGTATCAATCAATCTTTTGTTGTTTTCTTTTGATTCTGAAATTTGTTCGACTGTTAGGGTGCAATGAGTCATTAGCCGGTCCGGTCCTATGTGCACACCAATTCGAATGGCAGGCTTAGTCTATTTTTTATTTTCCCAAAAGTTAAACTCAGAACTCCCTAAGGCTGCACAAGGTGCGGTTCTGTGCGGTTATGGGTAAAACCGTTGACCTAACCGTACATACCGTTTCAATTTCAAAACCGTAATCGAAATGTGTTGGCACGGTTCGGTTTTAAAACCGATCTGAGTTGGCTCGGTTATTTTTAACGGTTATACGGTTTTCACCGATTCCACCAGGATTAAAATAAAAAATTAAATTAAATACCTTCAGTTCCTCTTCTATTACATAAAAAATCAATCCTGTAACTCTAATTGATGATTCATTCCAAGACTTAATAGTTCAAATTTCATAACTAATGGACTCTTAACAAATCTAATTAAACTACACATAGATTGAATCAGGAGAAGTTTACAATTGGCATGTCTTGACCATATTCAATTTCATCAACACACAATTACAGAGATACAAATTGAACCTTCAAAAATTCATATAGTCATATAACATCTGTAAAACCCATGTTAAATAAAGTTGAATCTAACCATAAAGATTAGAAATTTTAAAAAAAAAACTAATTTTTTAAGAACCCTAAAATTAATTAACAAAATAATCTTCAATCTTTCAATCAGATCTCAAATCTTTCAAGGTGGTGTTGCTGGTGCCGGTGATGCAGCAAGTGGTGGTGCTTGTAATGGTGGTGTAGCAGGTGCTGGTGATGTTGCATGTGGTGTTGGTTGAAAAACAGAAACGAGAAGTAGTCGAAGAAGAAAAATTGGTGATTACGAGAACTGGTGATTGTGATGCTCCCGATCGAGTTGATGGTTGTGATAATGGAGAGGAGAACAAATACCGGTGATTACAGAGAGGGAGAAGAGAAGAAATGTCGCTGCAGAAGGTGGAGCAAGTTTTAGATTTAGGGTTGGTAAGCATATATATGCATGTATTGACGGTTAGGATCTAAATAGGTGTATAAAAATTAACGATTCAGATTAATCGATTATTCGGTTCGGTTAGGGTACGGTTATGGGTAAAACCGTTGACCGCACCGAAGATCTAACGGTTAACAAAATTAAAACCGTGACCGACCTTTGGATCATCGGTTCGGTGCGGTTACGGTTCGGTTGTTGCGGTTACGGTTCGGTTTGCAGTTACAGTTCGGTTTCTGTGCAGGCCTAGAACTCCCCCTTTCTAAAAGAACGCGAAGTTGGGGGATATAAAAAGGAATTGGGGGATATTGATTACTTCTCCCTACCCATGGTGTCTGCTAAGGGGTGGTTTTGGGGTGCAAAAATACTAAAATGTCCTCCTTCAAAATAAAAATCAAAAAACTTAAAATCAAAAAACAAAATCATATCCCCCATTTCCATCTCCACTTCTTATTAATCTCTTTCAGGGTTAGAGCTTTGAAACCCAAATATTCCCCATTCCCTTTCAAATTCTAAACTCTCCCCACTCTCTTTCAAATTCTCTTCTCCTTCTCTGCCGGCTCCTCACTTTGGAAACGATTTTTTTTTTTTCAATTCGGAAGTGATGAAGATCATGCTGCAAGTGATGAAGACCATGCCGGAATTGATGAAGACCATGCCAGAAACTGGTGCCGGCATGGTTGGTAACTAACATTCAATGCCGCAAATAAGTACCGGCATGCTCAATAGAAATCTATCAATGCCTGTAGTCAAGTGAAAAAAAAAATTCAACTTTCTGGATACTTTACATCATGTGCCGGCATAACAATTAAAGCAACATACTATGCGGAAAGGAGTGTAAGGCATGCTCAAGAATTAACTAATTATGCGGAAGTGGATGATTAAAACCAGAAAAAATTCAAAACGGAATATTTTTTTACATGTAGGAAGTGATGAAGACCATGCCGGAATTGGTGAAGAACCATCTTGGGAAAATGGTGCCGGCATCGTTCTTCACTAACATTCAATGTCAGTAACTAAGTGCTTAGGCATGCTCGATGGAAATCTATCAATGCTAGGTAGTTAAGTGAAAAAAAAAATTGAAGTATCTGGATACTTTTCATCATGTTCCAAAGATAGAAATTTAAGCAAAAACCATGCGGGAAGTAGTTAGGCATGCTCGAAAATCGATAAGCATCATAGGAAGTAGACTGATTAAAACCGAGAAAAATAGGTTTTGAAGATCAAAACCTGAAAATTTTGTACCAAGAACCCCCAGGATAGTGGCAAACAATTTATGAAAATTTCAAACAAATGCTTAGGGATGGTTTTGGTTGAATACCATGCCGGCACCAAGCTTTTCAGCTGCAACAATGGTGGATTCAAAGAAAAAAATCAAATTTTCAACCTCTTAGAAACAATTCTCTCTTCACAATCATCCTCCACTTTCACCAAAAAAAGTTCCCTCTCAAATTTTTTTTCCATCTTTCTACTCTCATCTCATTCACCCAAATACAAATACACACTAATCATTTAACAAATAATTATGATTTTTATTCATTATTATTAACCACTAAACCCGATTAGTGAGGGGTAGATTAGGATTTAAAAAAATACTTAGATAAGGGGTGACCCCGAATTGATATCTGGATCCAGTTTTTGTCCTTTTCTTATATCCCCCAATTCCTTTTTATATCCCCCAATTTCGCGTTCTTTCTTTATTGAAAGCAGTAAATACTAATTACACAAACCCAAATCTACTCAGAAAATATGTTTAATGCCTTGCTCGATCTCCATATACATTCTTCTAATTTCAGTCTTGTTATTTTAAGTTATGTTTAAAATGATTCTAAATACTAGGTTTGGAAATGATTTTAAATCCTAATTAAAGCACAGAGAGTGGTTTAGTCAAATTCAATATGAATTTTTAAGTTATGTTCACAGAGAGTGGTTTAGTCAAATTCAATATGAATCATCATACAAACATGCTATCGTCTGAATGTTTAAAGTCGGTTCACGCAGTTTTTTTTTTTAATAGGAAAGGGATACTTATTTAAAATTAAGAAGCTACAATATTGTTTTGGTCACTTAAGATCAAGGTATTGATCCAAGTAGGCCAATTAGAGTAATAATCAACCAAACTAATCTGAGTTTTGGCAAATTTAGCTAAAGAATCAGCTAGATTATTTGCATCTCTATGAGCATAACTACACTCCCATTGCTCAACATCTGATAATAAAAATAGAATATCTCTAATGATATTATTGGTAGTCCACTTGACTGAAGAAGAGTGACCTTGCATTGCTCTAATAACATTCACACAATCACCCTCTAAATGAATCCTCTGCAACCCTCTTTCCTTTGCCCATAGTACTGCTTATATTGCTCCAAGGGCCTCAGCTTGTTCAGCATCTACTGCTTTAAGAGGGATACATCGCACTCCATCGCAGAACCCTACAAAATTTCTTAGAGTTAGTCCTATTCCAGATGAAACTGAGCAACTAATAAAGGAAGCATCAAAATTAATTTTGACTACATTTTTCTTCGGTGGCTTCCACAAGTGCCTTACTGATACCCGATGTGTGCCTATCCACTACAGTTAAAGAACTTTGCCATTCAATAAGATGATTCACAATACTTTCAGAAATATGAGCAAGTATTAATCGAGAGTTTTCAAAATTCTTAGCACATCTAGCCTTCCAAATATGCCAAGTTATATAGCAGGTATATTCAAAGCTTTTAAGATCAACTTGAATACTGTGGAACTTGCATTAAGAACATTACATAGCCAGGTATGCAAATCATAATTAGAGATGGAATTATAAAGATTAGGATTAACTCTATTCCAAATATCGACTGCCACAGGACACTCAATGCAAAGATGCTGGAAATTTTCAATCGCATTACCACACAGAGGGCAGGAGGTGTTCTTGTATTTAGTGATTCTAGCTAGTTTGTCTTTAGTAGAAAGACATTTATGTAAACATTTCCATATAAAGTGTTGAATCTTAGGAGGAAGTTTTACTTTCCAGAAGGCAGACCAGTTTATAGGCATATCATTCTTAGAAGGAGAAGTCACTAAAGAATCATTCAAAATTACTCTGAGGCGGTTTTAAGCGAGAAGCAGACCATTGTGTGCGATGGGACCATCTAAGTTGATCTTGACCAGTGATGGGAATTCTAATTTTCATAATGTTATTGACTGTAGCTTCCTCAAACAGTGCATTAAGAGTATCAACCTTCCAAACCAGCTGGTTATCTCTATCAAGGAGCTGACTAACAGTTCTCATGTTTGAAGAATAAAAAGTAGAATCTAGAGGTTTATTTCTATTAGGAATCCAGTTATGTTTCCAGATATCTATTTGACTTCCATCTCCTAATTCCCAGACATAATATCTTCTAACTATATCAAGACCATGACAAATCCCTTTCCAGATCCAAGAACCCTGAGAAAGAACAACACCATTCAGAGGATTAGAGTTTTTAAAGTACTTGCAACTTAAAATTTGAACCCATGACTCATCTTCTTTGAGTTAGCATTCTCCATGCTAATTTAGTGAGAAGAGCCAGATTAAGAATGTCGGTTCTCCTAATGTTAAGACCTCCCAAATCTTTGGGAAGAGCAACATCTAACCATCTTTTGGGATAAATGCCTCCTCCTTTTTCATTTTTACCCCATTGAAAGTTCATCTGAACTGAATCCATCTTATCTGTAACAGTTTTAGGCATGGGAAATACTGCAAGGTGATGGTTAGCTAAATTTCCTAAAACAGATTGTATAAGAACAGTTCTACCAGGAGGTGCCACAAATTTACCTTTCCAAGTAGCTAAACTACTTTTGTAGCTCTCAGTCAGATGAGAGAAAGATTGGGTTTTGTCTCTTTGAAGCAGGAGAGGCACTCCTAAATACTTTTCCTGTAGAGCCATTCTTTTAATTTGAAGAATACCTGAAATGGTGGTCTTAATGTTACCTGGAACTTTAGGACTAAAAGCTACAGCAGATTTTTCAAAGTTGACAGCTTGGCCAGAGAATTTACTGAATTGGTCAATTATAGTAGCTAATTGGTTTGCTTCATGGATTCTGGCCTTAATAAAATTAAGCAGTCCTGCAAAGAACAGGTGAGTGATAGAAGGAGCATCTTTAGTAACCTGAAATCCAGTAATCAAATTAGAATTTTCAGCAGACCTAAGAGCTCTACTAAAAGCTTCCATACAGAGAATAAAGAGGTAGGGGGATAGGGGATCTCCCTGCCTCAGACCTCTTTGTGGATAGTAAACCTTACCTGGGGATCCATTAAGAAGGATAGAAGTAGAAACCGTGGATACACACTGCTCAATCATAGTACACCAAATGTCAGACAATCCAAGAGCTTTTAAATTAGCACTCAAAAAGGACCATTCAACCCTGTCAAAAGCTTTTGACATATCAAGTTTAATAGCAATACCTCCATCCTTAGCTTTAGTCTTCTTAAGGGAGTCAATCATTTCATGAGCAATCACAATATTATCTTGGATAAGTCTACCAGCAATAAAAGCAGTTTGATTTGGTGCAATAATTTTACTTAAAATCTTTTTCAATCTTGAAGCCAAAAGTTTAGATATGATTTTATAAGAAACATTGCATAAGCTAATAGGCCTGAAATCTACAGCATATTGAGGACACTTGGACTTAGGAATAAGAGTAGTGAAATTATGATTTAGTTGTTTAAGTATATCTTTGAGATTCAAAGAAAGCAGTAACCATATTAACTACATCTTGACCTCTTCAGTATCCCACATAATCGATAAAACCAGCGGGGAAAACCATCTGGTCCAGGGGTGGTCCATGGTTTCATGGAAAAAACAATATTCTTAACTTCATCATAAGAGGGACAAGCAGTTAACATGCTATTATCAGCTTCAGTAATACAAGGAGTAACATTGCACAGATAATTAGCAGGATTATTAGGACTAGTTGTTCTACTCATATTGAAGAAATGACTTAATAGTTCCTCAGCAATATCTTCTCTATCAGTGAGCCAGACACCAGTTCTATTTTGAAGTGAATCTATCTGAGTTCGTTTTCTCCTAAAATTAGCTTTTTGATGAAAATAAGCAGTGTTCCTGTCTTCAAATTTTAAATTGTCATCTCTGTTTCTTTGTTTCCAAAAATCTTCTTCAGCATTATACCAAAACTTAAGTTTCTCAGTGAGATCTCTAACTTGGTTAGAATTTTGGTTACTTCTATTTCTAGTTAAGACAGATTTGAGATTGAAGCTTAGTTATTTGAGTGGTGATATTGCCAAAATGATTATAGTTCCATTCTCTAAGATCAATTTTAGTATCAGACAAATTATTAGAGAATCTGAAAGCATAAGAACCAATATTGTTGAAGCCCCATTTAGAGTTAATCAAACCAGAGCAAGTAGAATCATTAAACCAGGCTTTATTGACTCTAAAAGGCTTTTTAGTGGAGTTATCCATTTTAGAAGTGGCAATCATAATAGGACAGTGATCACTTCCTATGGTATTTAGATGATAAACAACAGCATTATTGTAGGTTTGCATCCAGTCAATGGTAGCACAAGCTCTATCAAGTCTCTCTAAAATAAGTTCTTCTCCTTCCCTTCTATTGGTCCAAGTGAAAGGGTTTCCTATGAAATTTAAGCTGTGGAGACCTCTAAGGTGAATTAGGTCATTGTAGTGATCCAATTCAGCTTGAGTGGGAATGTTACCACCTTCTTTCTCATCACAGTTTAAAATGAAATTCAGGTCACCTACTAATACCCAACTATTATTATAAGAATGTCTAATACCATCAAGATAATGCCATTGTAGGTTTCTATTAGTATTATTTAGAGCGCCATACATAAAAGAAACCAAAGAAACAGTATGCATAGAGTCTAATTTAATAAGACAGTTTATGATATTATAGTTGGTATCTATGACAGTGAGGTCAACACCATCTTTCCACATTAAGCAAAGACCACCAGATAAGCCAATTGGATTATGGAAATAGATATTAGGAAACTTGTATCTTGCTGTGAGATATTGCATTCTCTGGAATTGGTTTTTGGTTTCTGACAAGAAGATTATATCAGGATTATTAGATCTAATAAGGGTCTGAAGATGATTTCTAGTATCCTTGTTTCCAAATCCACAAACATTCCAGGAAAGAAGTTTCATGTTTTGCAAATTTTTGTAATAACTAGGAGAGCAGAAATAAAAATTAGTTAAGCTAGGCAATGTAGTTTTATAAAAAAAAAATAATAATAATTCAAATGTACCTTATTCTCCTCATTGGTGATTCCATATTGCTTGTCCTTAAGTGTGATTCTAGTTGTTGTCTGTTTCTCAGCTTCTTCCTCATTGTTGTCCTGGCTGTCTCCATTTTCTAAAAATCTTTGCCTCTTCCCAAGCCTAGCTGCAGAATCCTCTAATTCAGTCATCTTTTGCATCTTCACAACTTTACCATCAACTGGAGGTATAAAGGGGGCATTTTTACTTCCTAATGGTCGGTTCTTATGTAGGTGGGCATTATTCTCCATTTGTTATACTATGTGGCCTGGCAAACTAGCCGCGACACTATGGGAAAATGATTCAACGCTACATTTTTTATAGAGCGACCGTGTCTATATTGTTGAAGACATAGTTAATATCGCTCGGCAGAAAGCCTATCTTCAACGACTATTTTTCTATTTCCTGAGAATATGAGATTTTCGAACTTAATTTTAAATCCAAAATTCTACAAAATTTTTTCTCTCTTTGCCTCTTTCTCAATCTCAAATTCTTTGAAATGGCAATATTTCAAACTCAACTTAATTTGCCAACCTAACTTGATTTTTCTGGAGTAGTATTTGAAGCTAATGTTAATAAGATATGTGATAATCCTGGCAATTGCACAACCTTTAGGGATAACCACATCCCTCACTCCCGAAACTTGGGCCATGCTTATAGTGTCAAGAACGGCTACATATCGAGAATGGCCGAAAGTGCAATTCGAAACGGATTCGGAAAATCTTCTAAGATTTCTGACCTCAACAACCGAACCACCTTGGTATTTAATTAACATGATAGCAGAAATCAAGTTTAGACTATCCCAAATTCCATATTGCAGGATAAAACATAATTACAGAGAAGGAAATCGGGCGGCAGACGATTTAGCAAACAAAGCAATTTGAAAACAAATCACATTTGGAAATCTCTCTACAACAATTTGGGATCACAAAACACCATCGTGTATTGCTCCTATTGTAATGGCAGACTCTATGGGTATTATGTACCCCCGTGTTATTTCTTCCTAATTTAAATAAAAGTTTCATGCTTCAAAAAAAAAAAAAAAAGATATGTGATATTTATTAAAAAAGAAAAAAAGGTAAAAAGCAAAGAAGTCTTCAAGTTTTGGATATTAACCAAATCAAACCTGCAGTTAAAAGGCAAAAAAATAATTCAAGCCAAAGAAAATAAATAAGGCAAAGATAATATAAATTTGAAAAGTTTAACTAGACTTATATTTAATTAAGAAATTAAGAGAAATTAAAACTTACATTCAAACTAAAGTTGGGAATAAATAAATTAATCGAATAAACATAACTTAAAAATAACAAGACTGGAATATATATTGGCAAGACCTTTAAGATCCATAACAACTTTAATATTGGAACTCTTTTTCATTCATTTGGAGCCACTCCGCCCGACACCTTAGTTAAAGGTCCTTCAGGGTTTCACCACTCCTTATATTTCGACCGGCTCGCATTACATGAGCAAACATGCAAACTTAGTTCCTTATAGATTATAATGAAGCGAGCACTCAACTCGCTCACATGACGATTATAGAAGTTCATTATTTCTTCTTGAAATTTATGAAATATATTTGTGTGTACCATTGATACAAATCTCGGGTAAAATAAACATAACTCCAATGAATACATGCATCTTCGACGACAGTAAATTTTGGACCCCGGTTTCTTCTTCAAGTTTTCATGTTGGCTCAGTCAACACATCTTTGATTTTCGACGGCAAGTTGGTTTCCTATGAACTCATCCATGGTAAAATTCATATTGCAAAAAATTAGAAGAGTTTTGAGAGGTATGGTAGAGATGTATAGAAGAGGTGTGAGTTGAAATGAGTTTATAATCGATTATTTATAAAAGGATGAAATTGTGACCGTTGGATGATGAACTACAGAATTATGAGATCAACTCGAGTGGTAATCTCAATATCGCTGGTGTTGTGCTGACCAGCGAGCGATATAAGGACTACCGAACGATTGAGTCCTTATCGCTCGGTAGAGTCTTTATATCGCGCGTTGGTCAATAAAGTGTCATTTATAGTCTCTATATAAATCTCTCAATGGTAATTAATGTAATCACTTAGTCGGATCCAACTGTCAAAAAATCCACCCCTATAAATACTCAACTTCAAATTCATTTCAACTTACAACATCTCAACTTCAAATTCATTTCAATGGTACTCGCTACCAACATGGCCAGTGCTCGCTTCACTTGAGATATCAACTGCAAGAGAAGAAAGTTTCAATTTAACCACTTTTAATTTATGGGAAAGTGTGTTCAAAGGTTTATGGCACTAGCTGGTCATGAAATTCAAGAAGAATGAATAAGATCCTCAAGTAAGATTTTCCATTATCAATAGGGATGTGAGAAAGTATGCGGAAATTTTGTGGATGATAAAGGGAGATCATCCTGGATTGTCCATCTATGAACTAGTAAGTATTTTAATAAATTTTTCATTTGTTTAACGATTTTGTTTTATTTAATTAAAATCATATGTTTTTTTTTAGAAATTAGAGCTCATTCCAAATTTGTTGAAGCTAACACAAGGGAGTTTAAGCATGATGAATGATATGAACTCTATAAGATTCATGTGCAAGGATTTCATTTTGTTTAAGTATTATTTAATTCGATTGTGTTTTTCTAATTAAATATTGGTTACGATTAAAACTTGATGAAATGTAATATCAGTTTGGATTTGAACATTAATTTAAAATTGTTTTCATTTGTCAGGAAACTATTTTGTGCTTGTGTGAACCAAGCGTGTGGATGTACATATGCCTACTGAGTGTGTGTGATAACTTCCACATGACAGTTAGTTGTACGTTGGTCAGTTGTTGTAACAGGTTGTCTTTCTCTATGTTTAAATTAAACCAGTCCTGTGTCTAAGTCCGTAATGAAAAAAATCAAAGATTGAAATGAAATCAAAGCGAGAAGAATTTTTAACGACATTTAATCGTCTCAATACGGTATCAGATATCTTTCAAAACCCTAACTAATTTCAAATCTCATTATTCGATCTCAATTCAACCTCAAATTCAATGACGAATTCGAATAAACATATTCCATTAACCTTTAAACCACCAACAAAATTATCTGCAACCGATTATCCTCTATGGAAATCACAAATCGCTCCTCTACTGCGTAGTTATGATCTACTTCGATTTGTTGATGGATCCTTTCATTGTCCTGTGAAGTATCTTCGTCGAACATCAACTGCTGGTGTTGTTATCGTCAATGATCATGCGTTTGTTGTTAATGATCCTGATAACGAATTTGTTCCGAATCCAGCATACACTTATTGGGTAAATCAAGATTCTGCTCTTTTATCTTGGTTATTTTCATCTTGCACAGAAGAAATTCATTCTCAGATTATAGATTGCACATTTTCTCATGAGATCCGGAATATATTAGAGTAAAACTATAACTCTAATCTCATCTTTCACAACTTCAAACTGATCTGATTGGATTAAAGAAAAGTTCAGATTCAATGTTAGTCTACTTTAATAAATCTCGTTCAATTTCAAATCAATTAGCTCAAATTGATAGAGTTGTATTGGATGAAGATTTAGTAATTCATATCCTACAAGGTTTACCTTCTGAGTTCAATGCTTTCAAAACCTCAATTTGTACTCAACAACTGAAGAATGAGAATCTCACTACTTCATCTGAACTCTTAGGTTTGCTCTTATCTGAAGAAGCTAGAGAAACTATTGAATCCGAACTAGATATTAATACTGCTTCTGCTAATGTTACTCAGCAACAAAAGTTATCCTCAGGACCAAATCACTTTGATCAACAATATGCCAGTTCCAATGATAATCCACACAATACATATCCACCTAATGATTATCCAAATTACTCTGGTCCAACATTTGTTTGGTAATCAGTATTGGTCACCTTCTCCAAATCGTGGAAGTTTTGGAAGGTCTGGTAATTCTGGTTTTAGAGGTAATAGAAATTGTGGTAGCTTCATATGAGGCTGTAGAGGTGGAAGAAATAGATTTGGTACCAGAGGTGGTAGGTAAGACAATTCAACCAATTTTTATCCTCCAAGATACAACTATTATGTTAATTAAGTGCCAACTATGTAAGAAACCTGGTCACCTAGCTCCTGAATGCAGATATAGATATGCACCAAGTGATTATTACTCAATGCAAGCCTACTATACCTCCAATGATTCTTATGGTGATGATTTTGAAGATTACTGGTGCCCTGAACCTGAAGCTTTTGCAGTTTACAATGAAGATCTTGCACATTCTTCTTCTTCTTCTTCTTCTTCTTCTTCTTCTTGATTCAGGGGCTACACATCACATTACTTCTGATCTTTCAAATCTTAACTTACACTCTGAATACCAAGGCATTGATCATTGATCAAGTCAGAGTTGGCAATGGCTCGGGTTTGCACATTACTCATACTTTCTCTTCTACATTACATAATGACTCTGTTAAGTTTACAATCTCCAATGTCCTTCATTTTCCATCTATTACCAAGAATTTAATCTCAGTACTTCAATTTACTAAGAAGAATAATTGCTATTTTGAATTTTACTCTAATAAATTTCTTATAAAGGACTTGATTACACACAAGGTTTTGCTTCATGGTCATGTTAGATATGGTTTGTATCACATGGAGTTCACCACTAATCAACTGAAACAAACATTATCTTCTGGAGTTTCTTCATCAGAACAATGGAACAATTAACTTGGTCATCCAGCATATCATACACTCAAGCATATTCTATCTTTTGTCGATGAGGTTATTGATTCTCATTTATCTTCTACAATTTGTTTTTCATTTCAGTCAGCCAAAATCCATGCCCTGCCTTATCCAACTGGCTCAAGCACTAATAATGTCTCTGGTCCTTTATATTTGATTTATTCAGATGTATGGGTATCACCATTGTGTTCCATTAATGGCGCGCGCTACAAATACTATGTTTCTTTCATTGATTCATTTAGTAGGTTCACATGGTTATATCCCTTAGCTTATAAGTCTGAAGTTCTTGCTACATTTGTTAAATTCAAAAATCTTGTTGAGAATCAACTTAATAGAAGCATTAAATTTATTCAATCGATTGGGGTGGTGAATACATGAATGTCTCTACTTATTTAGATTCATGTGGTATTGGACATAGAGTTTCATGTCCTCATGCTCATGCTCGAATGGCACATCTCGAGAGGAAACATAGACACATTGTAGAAACGGATTTAGCCGTTGCATCATGCTTCTTTACCAATCTCTTTTTGGTCTTATGCCTTTGAAACGCCAATTTCCTAATGAACAAATTACCTACACCAAGTCTAGATCAGTTGTCACCTCTGGAATGCTTGTTCAATCTCAAACCTGATTATATGTTCTTACACACTTTTGGTTGTGCTTGCTATCCATGCTTAAGAAAGTTCAATAGTCATAAACTGGGACCAAGATTTGTTCAATGCATTCTTCTTGGTTATAGTCACGTGCACGAAGGATATAGGTGCTTTAATCCTCAAATCAATAAAATCATCATTTCCAGAAATGTAATATTTGATGAGTGCCTCTTTCCATATGCCAATTTTTTTGCTTCTTCAAGTACTTTTACAACTATATCTCTCACACCATCTATAGTACCTTCCAGTACAACTGCACCTGTATCAGCACCAACATTTATTTGTAATAAAGTTGACACGTCTTCTGCTCCTGCAATTACTTCTACTGTAACTCAATCTATTTCAGAGTCTCCTGCACCTCTTAATATTGTCTCTCCACCTGTCATTAATGCTCATCCAATGAATACTAGAGGTAAAATGGGAATTTCAAGGCCTAAACCTAGAATCTTTGCTTCTAAAATTCAGTCAGGTGTGTGAAGACATTTATCAGTGCCTACTTGTTACACATAAGCTTGTAAGGATCCCAGATGGAGAGATGCCATGGATGAAGAAATTACTTCTTTACTCCAAAATAGGACATGGAAATTAGTTCTTGCAACTGCTGATCAAAATGTTATTGGGTGCAAATGGATTTTTAGATTTAAGAGGAGAGATGGTGGTTCTATAGAAATATTTAAAGCCAAATTAGTAGCTAAGGGCTGCAATTAGGTGGAAGACATTAATTATCAAGACACTTTCAGTCCAGTAGTGAATCCAACCATTGTGAGAATTATTCTTTTTATTTCTCTTTACAAGAATTGTTAGATTAGGTAACAAGATGCGAAGAATGCATTCTTACATGGCAATTTGTCTGAAGAGGTATTTATGATACAGCCACCAGGTTATTCAGATAAAAAAAATTATAATCGTGTGTGTAAGCTACAGAAACCCTTATATGGCTTAAAACAAGCACCCAAATCTTGGTTTGAGAGGTTAAGTAAATTTCTCAGCTCCAATGGCTTCCTGCCATCTAAAACTGATACTTCTCTCTTTTACAGAATAACTATTCAGCTTGCTATCTATATTCTCATTTATGTGGATGACATATTAGTTACTGGTAGTTCTTCTTCTGACATTGATGCACTCATTGTTGTATTGGGTAGAGTTTGCTATCAAGGATTTGGGTTCTTTATATATTTTTTTTGGGCATTCAGGCAACGGTAATTCAACAAGAGTTCACTTATCTCACGAACAATATGTCACAAATATACCTCTCAAGACTAAGATGAATGTTCCAAAGTCTACATCCTCTCATATCTTGTCTTATAATTCAGATGTTGTAGCTACTCCTTTTGAGGACCCAGTTCTTTACAGAAGTACAGTTGGTGCACTCCAATATGCTATAGTGACCATACCTGACATTGCATTTGCAATTAACAAAGCCTCCCAACATATGGAACTTTCATCCAATGCATATTGGACAGCAGTCAAGAGAATTCTAAGATATTTACAAGGTACAGTATCCTTTGGTTTGCAGTTTAAAAGAGCTTCAGTTCTCCAATTGCAGGCATATTCAGATGTTGAATGGGCAGGAGATATCTCTGACAAAATGTATACAAGTGGAATGACATCATGGCGCTCTAGAAAGCAGAACTATCTCCAAGTCTAGCACTGAGGCAGAGTATCGTGTATTGGACGATGCCACCTCAGAACTGGTTTGGGTTCAATCTTTACTTGCTGAACTACAATTTTATGTTCCAAAAGCTCCAGTTTTATGATGTGATAACATGGGAGCAACTTACTTAACAGCCAATCCTATTTTTCATAATAGAATAAAACACATAGAGATTGCTTTTCATTATGTGCGAGAACTTGTTGCTGCCAAGGCTCTGGATGTAAGATTTCTCTCTACACAGGATCAGTTAGCTGATATATTCACTAAAGCTTTGTCCACTGCTCGATTTTACACTCTCAGATTCAAGCTCAGTGTCTGTGGACTCTGAACTTGCGGGGGGTGTCAGGAAAATGTTTTGCACTTGTGAACCAAGTGTGTAGATGTACATGTGCCTACTGAGTGTGTGTGGTAACTGCCACCTGACAGTTAGTTGTACATTAGTCACCTTACGTAAACAGTTGTCTTTCTCGTGTTTAAATTCAACCATTAATGTGTCTAAGTCTTTAATGAAAAACAATTCAAAGATTGAAAAGAGATCAAACTCGAGAAGAATGTATAACGACATTTAATCTTCTCAATATCATTAATAAAAATAGAACAATCACATTAGATATATTGAAGCTAAATATATCCAAAAATACCGATTTCTCTAACCATTAGGTTTTGTGGATCTATATTATTTTTTAACATAGAAGAGATCTCACCGGCTTGTGCCTCACTTGGTAGTTGAGTCTCATCAGAATCGGCAAAACCTTGAAAAGAGAGGAGATGCACATGCTCGAATCTTGCTTCCGTTTGTTCTTTTAAATTACTAAAGTCTCATACAACATATAGTATACAACTACATGCAGATTTCTCATGTTTTTCCCTTCAATATACTCAACACCAATTTATTGAACAATCAATACTTGTTATAGTTAACGTTGCACAAATCTTCTTCAAATTACTAGCTAGCTAAACATATGAAAATTACGAAAATAAGAGTACAAGACTACAAAACTGAAAAAACTGTAAACTGGAAACTAAAGCAATATTCAAGCCGAGAATCACTAACCCGCAAATCGTACCTCATGAGAGTGAACAGAGTTACTGAAGCAGCAATCAGACTCAACTCAGTGGAAATGACCTTTCCTTGAGTACCCAAAACCTTCCCAATTGCAATAACAAGTGCACCACAATCAGTACCTAAATCAACCCACAAACCGTCTCTTAAACCCTTATTTTCTGCAACCACTTCTTGAACCGACTCCACATTTTTTTCAGTCTCAGGTCTTGGAATCAAAACCCCTTGTTGAACACATAAAATCAAATCCCTCCAGTGCTCACACCCACTAAGTAAAGTTTTTTTTCAATTGTCTATTGACAAATAAAAAGTTAATCCATTTCTGTTCTTATAACTTGACAAATTTCTCAGTTTTTTCAGTTAAAACCATGTTAGTATGAGTGTCTTCGACTACTACATCTTATGTCTGGGAAAATTGTGAAATTGGGGTGCTTTATTGAAATTTATATATGTGTGTAAACTGTTGTTGTTTTTTTATTGATAACAGACTGAAACAAGTTATAATGAAAAAATTTCGCACATCCAGATTATGAAAAAACAAAAACTGCAATGACAAAATTTCTCCACTTGATAATATTTATTGATTGGTAATTGGTTCACATACATTAAAAATTAAATGTAATACACCATGGGAAAAAAAAAGTGGGAGTACAAATGAAATCGTAATTGAATCAAAAGAAAACTGGTAGAGATGAAAAGTTGAAGAGAAACTAAAAAGAGATACGAAGATTTTCTATACAAGATCTCCTTCGAACCATTAAAAGAAAAACATGAAATGAATTCTGTGATCCAAGAGACAAAGGTTGACAATATGAGAGGATAAATCATTATGCTTGTTGTTGGTGATGCTTGCTCCTATTGAACCACCACTTTTTTATGCCATGAAAATCGGACATAAATGAGTGAAACTAACATTGTTTGTTTGTTTTTAGGGTTAGGATTTGATCTATCTATTTCTTTCTTTGCTTCTCTCGAACACATACTAGGCCTTTGGTAGATATAAGGGAGAAAATGGGGATGATGCACCCGCCGAATTATTGTCTCGAGCCTCATCCAGACACAAACAACCCCTAAGGCCCGGTTGGAGAAAACAGGGGTGGGTTTGGCCCCACCAAAATTTGTTACAGTCGGGATTTGTTGTCGGTAAGTTTATCATTTCCGTAGATATAAGGGTAAGAAGATGCACGTTTGGGACTGACCCTGTATTAGCTGACCTACATATGTGTTAATAGATGGTTGTGATATGTGATCTATACACGTGGATAATTCTAGAGAGGGTCGGGGGATTAGGTGTATCATTGTAGGAGCGGCAAGTGTTGGTTCTTTTGTGAAGCAAAAATAGGGTCTGATAGGCTTATTCCGGGTAACTTAGCATATTTTGAGTCATCTAGCAGACAGAACTAGTCATAAACCACCAAAGTGACCAAACTTGTGGTACAAAAAATCCAGCCATATTATTTTTAATAAATAAAAACCATTTGATTAAAAAGTGGTACAAAAATCCATGTCAAATAATAATGAGTAAATTTAGTTTTTATTACTTTAAAAAAAGCCAAACATACCCTTTGTACCTTGATTTCTTCTTCTTCTTCTCTCCTTTCTTTTTTCTTCTTTCTTCCGCTTCCTTCTCCCCACCACCATCACCACAACAAAAAAATAGCTCCGCGAATACCAGCAGCAACACCTCTGTTACCACCAGCAGCAACACCTCCGTCTCCTCCACGAACACCTCCGTCTCTTGTCTTCTAATTTTATGTTCAGATCTATCACCAACAAGAGCTCGCCACCACCAAACCATACGTTATGTCAGATCCGTCACCAACAACACTTCCATCTCTTCCATGAACACATCTTCTCTTTTCTTCTACTTTTGTTCAGATCTATCATTAACAATAGTTTCGCCACCATCAAACCAGCTGTTATGTCCAGATCCGCCACCAACAGCACTTTCGTCTCCTCCATTAACACCATCATCACCTTCTTCTCTTTCTACGTCCTGATTTTCCATCAACAACACCGCCTCCTCTTACTTTTGTTTTTTCCCACCACCACATGCATGTCGATCCGTCACCAACACTACTTCTGCCACCTCCTTCTATAATCTAAAACCACCACCAATACCTTTAAATCGCCACCAACAACACTTCCTCCTCCTTTTATCATCTACAATCAACACCATTACTTGCAGATCCGCTCCCAATAACACCTCGCCTCCTCATTCAATCCTCTACAATCACCCACCTTCTGATGTTTCATCACTAGCAAATGATGATACATCTTTATCGTCAAAATCAATATTGTGTTAGGAAATGACATATTTATGATGAAACCAAAATGGTTTCATCAAATTCTGACAGTTTTGGTTGGTGAAAATAGTAAACTTATGATGAAACCAAATTTGGTTTCATCATAAACTTGCATATTTTCTATCATGAAACCAAAGATTTTAATGATGAAACCAAATTTTGGTTTCACCTGATTTTTGCCTAGTTTATTCGTCCTGACTTGGAAGTCGTCGTGTTTGGTTTCATCATTGAAGTTGTGTTGGTGAAATGACAATATGTGGAAAAATGATGAAACCTTATTAGGTTGCATCGTATTTTTTTAATTTTGTTGAATATTGATCTCTATGAAACCAATTTTTGATGGTGAGACACGGGTGGATTGTTTTTTTGTTGAAACTAGTTTTAGTTGAGGAGGTAATGGTAGTGGTGGTTGTGGCGGCGATGGGGGTGGTGCAGTTGACGGTAGTGGTAGGTTTCACCTTATTGTGTTTCATTTTTTCTTTTTTCTTCCTTCTCCTTTCTTTTATGATGAAACCAAATTTTGGTTTCACCTGATTTTTTCCTAGTTTATTCGGCCTGACTTGGAAGTCGTCGTGTTTGGTTTCATCATTGAAGTTGTGTTGGTGAAATGAAAATATGTGGAAAAATGATGAAACCTAATTAGTTTCATCGTATGTTTTTCATTTCGTTGAATATTGATCTCTATGAAACCAATTTTTGATGGTGAGACGCAGGTGGATTGTTTTCTGTTGAAACTAGTTTTAACTGAGGAGGTAATGGTAGTGGTGGTTGTGGTGCTGGTGGTTGTGGCGGCAATGAGGGTGGTGTAGTTGACGGTGGTGGTAGGTGCATCTTATTGTGTTTCATTTTTTTCTTCTTTTCCTACTCCTTTCTTTTATGATGAAACCAAATTTTGGTTTCACCTGATTTTTTCCTAGTTTATTTAGCCTGCATATTTGGTTTCGTCATTGAAGTTGTGTTGGTAAAATGACAATATGTGGAAAAATGATGAAATCTAATTAGGTTTCATCGCCCTTATTGCCACAGCTGTAGATATAGGTATTTTGAGACTACGCCTTAATGACCAATGGTTAAAAATTGCTCTGATGGGTGGTTTTGCTAGAGTAGGCAATAATGAGATTACCATCTTAGTAAATGATGCGAATAAGGGTAGTGACATTGATCCACATGAAGATCCGAAATTCAGTATTTTTTTCATTTTGTTGAATATTGACCTCTATGAAACCAATTTTTGATGGTAAGACAAAGGTGGATTGTTTTCTGTTGAAACTAGTTTTAGGTGAGGAGGTAATGATAGTGGTGGTTGTAGTGCTGGTGGTTTTGGCGGCTATGGGGTTGGTGCAGTTGATGGTGGTGGTAGGTTTCATCTTATTGTGTATCATTTTTTTTGGATATGTCGACGAAACCAATCTTGTTGGTGGCGTCGGAGGTTGGTGTTTGTGGCGGCGGAGGTGGTGGCGGTGGTGGAAGTGGTCGGCGGCTGCGATGGTGTTGGTCGGCGGTGGTGGTTGCGCGGTGGCTGTCGGAGGTGGCAGTGGTGGTTGGCGGTGATGGTGGTTAGTGGTGGCGGCGCGGTGGTGGTGGTGATGAACGATGGTCGGTGGTGGTCGGCGGCGGTTGGTGGTGGTAGTGGTTGGTGGTGTTCCTAGTTGTTTGTGGTTGGTTGTTGTTGGTGGTAACAATATAATAAAATTTAAAGGTGGGGTTAAACTAAAAGGGGTTTTTGTGAACAATTTGTTTTGTTGGAGTTTTTGTGTATGGATAGTAACACATTTGGGGTTATAACACCTTTGTGTATGGATAGTAACACCTTTGGGGTTATAACACGACCCGTTGATAAGTCCATAATTCATATGATTTTAGTGTCCATTCCATACTTGTTTTAGCTATATATTATTCTTGCATATTTTCATATTATTACTCTTATTTTCTCTTATTTGCCTCTATTAGGTGAATCATCTAAAAAGGAGATACAAAGTGCTGAAAAAGAGTTAGGAAGAGAAGTATTCCAAGTATCCACGTGCCCAAGTCCAAGATAAGTGGAAGAAGTGCGACGAAAAGGAGCAAAACGCTCAAAATCAAGAGAATGGCCAAATATCGATCTTAACTCATTCAAATTAAGGATTTCTCATCATCATCTTGAAGAGACTTGATATAGGAAAATAATGCAAAAATAATGAGGTCATTCCGAGTTCGGATGAAGAAGTTGTGGCCAAAACGAGTTTTTATCGAATACCGTAGACAATAAAGTATGCAAACGGGTACGCATACTTTAATTCCGAAAATTTTTGCTGGATTTTGTAGTATGCGTACAAGTACGCATACTTAGCAAGTAGGAAAACGTGTATGCATACCTTGGAAGGCCTAAGGTCACGTTTGGGGTCGTTATTTCATATTTTTGGGTCGGGTTCTTGAACCGAACTAAATACGTGAAGTCCAAGCAATGTAAACCTATTACGAGAGATATTAGGTCATGAATGAAAGATAATCAAGGGATCACGAAATTGTAAGTCTTGGAGAGAAGCATCATCACAGATCGAAAGCTAGGGTTTCGGAGCGGTTCTTCAATCGTAACGATATCCTTAAACTTTTCTCATATGTATAACATGGATGTTTCTACATCCATGAGTAGCTAAACACCTATTGATTGAGGATGAATTCTAAGTTGTAAACAAGATTTGAGTTATTATATTAATGTAATTTGAAGTTCTTCATTTAATTATCGATTGTTTATATATTTATATTTATGATTGATTGATAGATTGTTTAGGTGGCCAACTAAATTGATTTGTTGATTCAATCTATTGCTAGTATTGAGTAGGAGATAATTAATCGTCGAATAACCTTTACACAAGTAGAGAACATAAAACCTTGCAGAGGGATTCTGTGGAACGATTGTGTGTAAAAACAACACTAAAAAGTGGACCTCGATCTAAGAGTCTAACTAGTAGGATCAACCTATAAATTCACAAAAGATAAATCATTCGACTAAATTACACCTTGAGTGATCCACTACTAGTGGTTTAGGTGAATATAATCTGGTACGCGAGAACTTTCGTATCCAGTGATATAAGGAATTTAGGGGATAACACCGATCTAGCTGTTATTCCACGGTTGGTGATGATCTATGATTAACGACGAGTAGTCAATTATAATAACTCATTGACGGTTTATTAACGAAAAAGGATTCGTCGATCATATCTCTCTCTATTGATTACAATACAACATTTATTTGCTTTGATTATTTATTTTGTTTAAAATCTAAAAAAAAAAAACCCTTTGTGACACTTTGACAACTAAAACTCACTGCTCTTCGTGGGAACGATCCTTACTTTCATTATATTACCAGTTAATTGTGTGGAAATAACATTATTAATTTGTTGAGCCTATGACACCCATCACCCGTCTAGCAGATTCTACATTTTTTGTAACAATGATCGACTTAGCATCGCTGTACACTAGGTAATAAACAACATGGACAAATCCAATTTCCTTCTCAAATGATTTTATAGACCCAAGAGAAGGACACACGTGATTTGCAAACTTCACGAACTTATAATGATACCAACACCTTACACCAACCAAGTATGGCATATCACTCCCTTAAATGACGTAATGCCCAAATTGAAAAGAAACAAACATGGATAACTTGGTCATCTATCTCCTGTAGCAGTAGGATACAACAAGGACTGTGAACACAAAAATAATGATGGTATCAGTGTGTTCACAAACAATACTCGCATTATACATAAAATCACTGGGGAGAATGAAACATACATTTATATAACGGGGTAAATCAGTGACTTGTTAGACTCCGAGCCTTCGGGCTCTTCCTCGTCTGGTCAAAGGGGGTAAATTAAACTATACATACAATCGTAACATGTAACATAATAGATCTATGCATAGTTTATAAAACAGGAAGATAAAGTGCGGAATATAAATAAGACATCGATTTACGTGGTTCAGCACTAAGGCCTACATCCACGGGGATAGTTGTTTCACTATGCATTTGGGGGTTACAAAGATAGTCGAATGACTTTGGAGTGAATAACGAAGCTATGAAGGAGATAGAATAACTACTTACTCTCACTCTTTCTCTCTCTTCTATTCATATCTCTCACTCTCACCAGGAACTGGTCGAGCCCCTTCTCTTAGAGGAGAGGGGTATTTATAGGCATCTTTGGTGGGGCCCTCTTATGTAAGCAGCCCAGTCCTTATCAACTTGTTTTGCGTACCGATCCCGACGGGGTTTTCGTTTCCGATGGCTTCAGCGGTAATATAGGGTAACGAAGAGTTACCTTCTTCTCCTCCACAGGGTAGCTGACACGTACCTTACGTTTCTACTCTTTAATGCGGGTAGTTGGATAGCCTGCACACGCTAGACAGATGTATGATGTCCCTATCACATCCTCGTCAGTGAGACTAATCCCTGCCCTCGATCTTGGATCTCCTCGGGGACCGAGTAAAGTAAATCTTTGGGTGTTCTTGATGCTTCGCGGTAGCTTGTTCCTCAAGTGCCCCTTGATCTTCTACCGTCGGATTGATCTAGATGTAGATGACAGATGCCCCTTGGGTGCTAGGACGTGGCATCATATGTTGATGTTCTTGAGTTGTGTGTTTCCCATGTGTGATTTCTTAGACACGTGGCGGATGATGAATTATGTGTATACAATTTGCCCCTTTTCTCCAAGTTTGAAGTTGGTCAAAGTCGAGAAAACTATCTTATGATCTCCCCTCTCTTCTTATTAACTTCTCCTTATTCTCGTGGCACGTTTCCACTCCTAGCAATAACTTCTCCTTGAGTCATGTGACGGTTTTGTGTTATAAATATGAGAGAAATTGTAAAAAATAAATTTTATTCTCTATTTATTCTTGTCGGTTCATGACTTCTCATTCTCTTCTCGAGAACCTTTTCATTCTTCTTTTTTGTTTTTTAGCTATTAACTTCTGTTAGTACTTGCCTCGAGTCAAAAACTCGATCGAATCTTCAAAGGTCCTGTTGTCGCTATTCATCGGGTGTTTGCGGATCGTCTTTGTTCTCATCGTAACACTTCCGATTCGTATGGTGTTCTTCTTATCTTGGTTTTGTTGATAATCATTTCTCTCTTTGTTGTATCTAGGTTTTGTGATGAAGAACAAAATATACGAAAGTATATATACTTGCCCTCGGTTCTTTATGACAAAACCTATGGCTTCTCTGTTGATCGTTAAAGCTTGTTTTTAACGGTTATAACTGAATTAGGGTTTCAAATTTTCTGCAGGCTTTATCAAACTACGTATTTCTATGTTTTGATGGTATTTCTGATGAACTGTGAAAGTTGAAAAATTTACGTTTCATGATCATCATCATCTTCTATGTTTGATCTTCGTCTTACTTTTATGCCCCTTGTAGGTATGGCTGATCGTCATCGGGTTCCATACCAAACTCCACCATCGAGACCTTATAGATCTCCTCCATCCGTGAAGTCTCGATATATCCCCGCCGAAGGGTGGTCCATCTAGGCCTTCCCAACCGGATCTTCGAGCTCATAAGGCTTCATCTCGCGTCTGGTCCCAGAGTTTCATCTACGAAGAGAGGGGATCCACTGATGAGTGCCAAATAGTGCATATTTATACACCTTTTTATTGGCATTTTACTCATCTTTTGCGCTTAGAAATCTGATATTATCCCAGATTCTGTGTTTTCTTTGTTTTCAAGAATAAATATTTGTATTAATTAATTTTGTGTTTTTAGGTAATAAATAAAGCTCGGAGAAACTGAGGAGCCTAAAGAGCGAAGAATTGGAGTCAAACATCTATGGAGAAGATAGCCAAAGACCGCGCGCAAATCAGTTGCAACCCAACAAGGAAGACTTGGGCTAGAGCTACCCACGACCCGGATCCGAACCCGCTCATCCCGAGCCGTTAAGATCTTCACTCTCCACATCCAACGGTCGCTCCTCCCTACACATCGTTCTTTGATGCACTCGCCCAACAGCAAATCGCCTCAGTTCTCCCTCGCCCGTTCAGATCTCTCCCGCAAGATCCTACGCTCGCTGCGCCTTCCTCATCGAGCTTTGATGTAACCGCTTCACAGCATAGCCCCTATATAAACCCCAAAGCCTAACCCTAAACTCATTTCTTCTCCCTCACCCCTCGACAGAGCGAGCTCTCGCAAAAACCCATCTCCCGACCAAACTCCACAGACACCACCTCCATCTCCTGCCCACGGCCGATTCCGCCACCTCCATCACCAACTCCATCGAGCACTGACCACCTACTCCCACTCCTTAGGTCTAGATATCTCTTTTGTAGTTTCTACCAACCCTAGAAACTAAATCAGAGATAACTAGAACTAGGGTATTCAACCAACAACCCCACATGGAGTTCGAGGCGTTTGGACAGGAAGAGAGCGGAATCGGAGTATGGGTGAAGAGTATGTTTGCTTTCTTTTCTATTTTATCTCGATTTTTGAAGAATTAGGGTTTGGTAGTTTTGAGTTGTGCATGTATAAATAGCGAAAGTGAAGGGTGTTGTGTAGAAGTTATGCCTGGATTAGCCGGAAGCGGCAATTAGATTTAATTTGTTGTTTTAATGTTCTAAATTAGTATGCTAGGTTTCAATGAAACCCTAATTCAATATTGTGCTAAAACTCGTTGGATTGTTCTTGGGTGTTTAATGTTATTAGATAGCTTCAATTTAACACCTCAATGCTTTTCTCTCACGGTGTATATCATGTATGCATTGTAGTTAGGTTATATACGTGTTGAATGTGTTTGACCCTTACTTCAATGATTATTGCTAATTCTCTTGACGGGTTGTGCTTAATTAGACAACCAAGTGCTCTAGGTTAGTGTCTTAGCTGAATATTGAAGTGTCACTAGGTGAAACTCCTTAGATAAGTGGTAGAATTGACAATCTTCACTCATCCGCATAGGAACAAGAACTTCAACTTAGTTGAATGCACAGTAGGGGTTAGAGGTGGATTTGAAAACCTAGCATTCCCTTTGTCACAGTTTACTTTAGTTTAGGTTCACTACACTTTAAACTCAGCCGTTTCGGCAAAAAAAACTTCAACTTATAGTTCTGTCACATTACCTTGCCTGAATTCAGTGGAAGTAAGCCTTGATCAACCTTAGAGCACCACAAGTCCTTGTGGGATCGACCCGTACTTGCCGCATCTCCAATAGACGCCGTGCACTTGCGGTATTACATGTAGGCTTAAAATTATACACTTCTCAAGGCCTACCATCCACCGAAGGGTTCTCGATAAGCTGTTAACCGTCCTCTTGTTTCTCAACGTGCTGAACCGACGAATGCGCCACCTCCCTCTTCTCAGCGTGCTGAACCGCTGAATGTGCAGCCTCTTCGTTATGTTACCTCATCTACGATGCCTTCTCAAGCTACTATGCCTCCTCAAGCTACTATGCCTCTTCAAGATACGCTGCAACCTTCGAAATCTAAAGCTTTGCAGGCCGCTACTTTGGTGAAAGAATCTTCTAAAGGTGCGGCCCTGAAGGCAGACTCATCTAGGAATCCTCCGTCCAAGAGAAAGGATTCGCATATGAGTCCTCCTAAAGATCCATCGTTGGAAAAGGATGTCTCTTCCAGTGTTTCCCCCGTTATACGAAGTATGCCGGTTCCCAAGAAAAAGAAGAAGGTTTCTTTTAGCCATATTGATCTTGAGGCCTTCAAAGTAAAGCATGAACTTGAAGCTTTCGAAGTCAGGTTTTATGATCAAGGTGACGATCTTACTTACGATCTGATCACAAATTATAAGTATGATGATTTCCACTTGCTGACGACCATGGGGGCCTTCGAAGCTGGCTTAATACCGCCTCTTTACAAGTCAGGTGATTCTTTTTATTACGATGCCTTGGCTCATCGTGAGGGTTATACTCCGCATACCCGTTGTCGTTCTGTAGTACAACTGACTGGGAATTATCTTCGGGCGCTTAAGGAATGCTATTTTCGGAATAAAGGGGAGACGATGATGACCTGCTATGTCCCCAACCTAGCTGAGAAAGATTGGTATACTCCTGAAAACTTCAATGCCTCTTTTGGAGACTACATTAATGGTAGGAACCGTAAGCCATGGAGTGTCGGCCTTTGTACCATTGCCGCTTCTCAGGGTGAAGTTCGTCTCTTAAGTGAAGTGAGTGATTCGAAGATTCGATATGTCCCTAGTACCGAAAGGACTTCTCTGCGAAAGCTTTTTCCTGCTCGTGAGCGACTCAAGCGTGATCATGATTATGAGTGGCATGCAACTGTTATTGAAGTCATCGGTCCTTGGGCTTATGGTTGGGTACCTGGTCAGCATGGATGGCGCCCTGTTGCTGGTAGCCAACCTCGTGATAGTGCTCCAGCTCGTTATGGTGACTTCTGTCCTTGGTAGTTAAATTTTGCTGGTATAAACTTTGAGTATGCTTTCGATGCTGCCGATGAAGAAGAAGATTCCAATTCTACCCTTCCTTCGAAGAGTACCGTCACTGCTAAAGTATGCCTTCTCGTGAGATTGTAATGTGTATAGTTGCCCCTTTTCTTCTTGGTCTGAGATTAATCAAAGTATGGAGAAAATTATCTTCGTGATAACACAACGTTATGACTTTAGGTAACGAAGAAGAAAAAGATATGTCCGGTTCAGTCTTCTACTGCTGCTGTTGAGGAGACAGAAGTCCCCGATGAAGTCACCAGTCCGGTGAATGATGAGTACGTCGAGGAAGAAGAGGAAGCTACCGATGATGAGGAACGTACATGGACTTCTCCACATAATCATGAGGATGGTGAGAATATTGGTGGCAGAGCTACTGAAGAGGAGATTGCCCCTGGCGGTCAAGGAGAAATTCCCGCTGATGATCCTACACTTTCTCCCTCCCCAAATTAGAGGAACGAAGATGTTGATCTCCAATCAGCGATCCCTACTGATTCGGGTCAGGAATTTTCTTTTGGCAAGATCAATTCCTCTGGTGGGCAGGTGGATATTGGTGCGGCCATGGGGATAGCTTGAGACTTCTCTTTAATTTCTCCAAATGATGAGTGGGACGTCCTTCTTGAGACCGGTGGTGAGAAAGCGGTTGAGATGGAAGAAAGTTTCGATGGTGAGGATGCCGAAGCCCCTCGCCAAGGAGGTCGAAGCCAAAAGAATTCTGGTGGACGAAAGGACGTTATCGGTGAAGGGGCTTCCACCGATGCATCTTCGGAAGGTTTTGAGAAGGCCATGATGCATGCGGTGATGATGCCACACTTGATTGGTTGATGAAGAAAAACTTGATGTTCGTGCCTAACCTCTCTCCGGTTATCCCTAACGAAAAACTCGATGCTTTCACCCGTCGGAAAATGCGGTTATCATCTCACGATGAGGTTGCGAAATATGGGAGAAGGATTTGGGGCTACTTCTACTAGTCTATTAGTCGATCCCCTCTTACATTCTTTGATATGATGGCTATCGCCGATGGGTATCGCACGGTTTCCCAAAGTGCGTGTTCTTGAGGTAAGTCATCGTATATTCCCTCTTCCATTGTTGATATGTCCTTTTATTGATTTGTTATTATTTGTTTGTCATCAACGCAGATAATGAGGAGCGAACACTGCAACCACACTCTGTACCAATTCTTCAAGGTGAAGGCCCCAGAAGGCCGGAGGCAAAGCTTAAATCACTGCACAAGAGTAGTTGAACACCGCTTTGAGGCACTCATCGCTTCTAAGGACAAAGAGATATTAGAGTTAAAAATCTATTTGAAGGGGAAAGAGAAGCTTGGTGCCTAAGAGGAGAAACTTCGTCTTGAACTTGCACTTGTTCGCAGTGATTTGGAGAAGGCTCGTAGCGATGCTTCGTCTTTTAACGGTTTGTTTTCTTTCCTTGCATTCCTCTTCGTCTCCCCTTTTGTCTTCTTAGTGTTGCATGCGAGTCTCCGGCCCTATCTTCGCGGACGATGTCGGAGAATTGGCATGGCCGAAGTGAGAGGACTCGCCGGGCTTCTCGAATCGAGAGAGTTGGTTGAGGAAATTAAGAGTGAGGCTCAGAAAATGGAATGCACGAGCCGATGAGCATAATGTCTTGGTGTTTGAATGGCGAGAGAGGCGGATCCAAACGGTTGATATGCATAATAGTTATAACGCCGATCTTCGCCAGTTTAACGGTGCCTTACTGTGGACTCGTGAGAATCTGCGTGAGGCACGTGAGGATATTTCTCGTTTAGAAGCCAAGGTAATAAACTTGGAAGAAGAGTTGCGTCAAGCACGTTCATCTCATGAACCTGAAGTTAAGGATTATATACAACGACTTGTTCGGGAGAGGGACGATGCCAGAGCTGAGGCCTACGCCCTTAGTAACGCCTTAAGTGCTTCTTGGGCTGATGTTGCTCATTTAGTTGAATCTGAGAAGGATCTTGAAGTTAATATGTACAGGCTTACTAAGGGGATGAAACAAATAAGTAACGAAGTCAATCGCATTCATCATTTAGACTCCATGAAGCAGGTAGAGTTAGATGAGTATCAGTTTGCTCTTACAAATCTTCAATTGGATTATAAGAAAATTTCGGACGAGTATGATTTTCTTGAGGAAGCCCGGGACACTGTAGTTAATGAATATAAGATAGCTTCGGCTAGTGTCGAAGGTATACATTTATTTGTTTATGAGTGGCTCCGTAATTATAGTTTTCTAACCCATCTGTGTCTTCTTTTTCAGAGCTCGAGGGACAGCTTAACCTTACAAATGAAAAACTTGAAAAGGCTTAATCTTCCTTAGTGAAGCAACAGGGCCAGACCAAGTATTATGAGAGTTTGGCTGGATCTCGGGACGAAGCAGCGAAGGAGGCAGCCAAGGAAGTAGCCCGACTGACGTTCCGTTGTCGTAGTCTGAGCTCAAGACCACCGTGATTGCATATAAGGCTCGTTGCCAACTTGCCGAAGAAGTTAACAAAACTCTGACCAGGATCGAGCAGGGCCTTCAGAAAGATCATGGTATTGTCAAGAATTACCTCGTCGCCCCATGCCCGAGCCTTTAACTTACTCTTAGGTCCTTCTTAGGGAGGAAGTGTCCCTTCATCTCAGAAGAAAAATCCAGCTGATCACGTCGGGTCTTCCAAGGTGAAGTAGATTGCTTTACTTGTTATAAAAAGTTGATCTTTGTTGATTACTTGGCTTCGAGCCATTTTTTGGTGTATTTTTTGTGTTTCTTGTTTTATTTCCCGAACTTGCAATAAAATTTTATGGAATGGATCTTCGTTTGTTTGGATATGTACAACTCTGATTTATCTGCATGGTTAATTCAGTTACTTTTTTAGATAGTGAGCAAATCTAGTTAAAAAATAAATTAAGTAATAGAAAGTGTTTGATGGCAATAACGAAGATAGGCACCTTCAATTCTTCGACTTTGGACCTGTCACGCCGCTGGCTAACCCTTGGCCAGAGGATTACCAAATGGTGGGGTTGATGCAGCGTTCCCGGATAAGTAATGCGTTATTAAAATATTTACATGCATTCATTCCGCTGAACCGCTGCCCTTTTGATTGGTTGGGTATCTTTTTCTGCTGGAAGCCTTCCCCATGGTCCTACACTCATAGACGCTGATAGGGGAGTCCCGGGAGATTGTATATGGTTACTTTCCCCAGTAGAAATATTTCAAAAATCTTGTTTGATTGATAAGGTGAGGTCTTCTATTCCTCGTCCAGAGATAGAAATATGTCAAGCGGGCACGCTGTCTTCTTCTGGTGCTCTTCATGCAGATGTAGAACTGCATTGCTTTATGGATAGTATGGCTTGAGATATTTCGCATTCCATGGATGTCTGAGGATAAGTTAAGCAGGTAATAAGATCCATTTCCTGCAATATCATGTATTACAAATGGTCCTCCCCATGTTGGTGCTAACTTGCCCCACTTTTTCTCTCGTTGGTATAGTTCTCACCACATACTGTCCTTCTATAAAATTTCTAAGCTTAACCTTCTTATTGTATTCTCTAGATAATCTTCGTTGGTAATTCTCCATCCTTTGTAGCGCTGCCTCCCTCATTTCTTATAGATCATCGAGCCTTTCTAACATCATATCCGTTGTGAGGTTCTTCTCCCATGCTTCGGTCTTTGTGGTGGGCATGATGATCTCTGTCGGGATGACTGCTTCATCTCCGTAAGTGAGGAGGAACGGTGACTCACCGGTTGCGGATCTGCGAGTTATCCGATATGCCCATAACACATTGTGTAACTGTTCGCACCATCATCCCTTATGCTTGTCTAGTGATTCTTCAGGATAAGAGCAAGGGTCTTATTTGTGTCTTCGACCTGGCCGTTCCTCTGGGATAGATGGGAGTTGATTTATTCTTCGTGATTTTTAAGGTGTCAAAGAGCATGTCTATGTTCTTTCCCTGCTGCCTGCTTTCCGTTGTCGAGACGATCTCTCATGGGGATGCCGAACCCGCAAATGATGTTCGGAAGATAAATGTGAATACGTCCGAGTATCGGATTCTAGCTGTGGCCTTGGCTTCTACACATTTGCTAAAGTAACTGTGGCTACAATCAAGAATCGTCTTTTTCCTGATCCTTCGATTAGGGGTCCAACGATGTTTATGCCCCATTTTGAGAAGGGCCAAGGACTATCCACCGAATTTAGCTTCGTTGTAGGAGCATGGATCCTTTTAGCAAACCGCTGGCATTCCTCACATCTCCTAGACATTCTTGCAACATCTCGTATCATTTGTAGCCAATAATATCCATGTATCTTTGCTTTTTCGCTAGTGATCTCATCCCACTATGGTTAACCGCGTCTCCATAGTGTATGTCTTTCAAAACTGGATGTCCTCCCTCTCTTGATAGGCAGCGTAGCAACGGTCCGAGAAAACTTCTTATATAAGATTCCGTCCCGAAGGTCGTACCTCCCTACCTTTGATTGCACCTTTCTAGCTTGCTTCAAGTCCGCAGGCAATGTACCTTCTTTAAGGAAAAGATGAACTTCGGTTCTCCAATCTTCTTCGTCCTTGAAGTCTTCGTCTTCGTTATCTCTTGTCATAATATCATCTTCGTGAAAGTCATCGGCGATGTCTTCCCCTGCATCATCATCAGCGATATCCTCCCCTACATCGTCTTCAAGATTTGTAGCGAAGGATTCCTGTGGAGTAATCGAGGGATCATATAGTCTTGTTATCTTGATTGCCTTGATGCTTTCATCTTTCAACATGGATGATATGTATGCTAAAGCATCAAAGCATGCTCGAGGTCTCTTTCGCATAAATCTTTGGAACTTGATCTTTGGGTATTTGGGATGCTAGAGTCCTGGACCAAGGCCATGTATGCTTTGAAAGGGTCTCGTCGTAGACATTGTATTCTAGTCTTATTTGCCATATGACCAGTTGTGAATCGCTCGTCAGGCGTACATCGGTTATTCCCATTTCTACTATCAAACGAAGAGCATGGACTACGGATTCGTAGTCTACGATATTGTTGGTATGCCCCTTGAATTCCAACCTCAGCGCGTGTACGATCCTGTCTCCAGTGGGGTTGGTGATTACGATGCCTATGCCCACACCTTCCATATTCCTTGATCCGTCGACGAAGACCTCCCATTGTCTTTGGTTTGAGGGTTCGAGAACATCGACTGGATACTTCCAGTCCTCTGTTTCTGGTATGCCCCTTACTTCCTCGTCATTGTCCAGGGTTAAATATGCTAGGAAATCTACCAGGACTTGCGATTTTGGGCAGTTTGGATCTCATGGATGATGTTGAGCTGATCAAGATGAGTATTCCATTTTGCCATCCTTCCTACTTTCCCAGCGCTTTTGAGAACAACCTCCAACGGTGCTTTGCATGGAACACGAATGTAGTGAGTCAAGAAGTAGGTTCTTAGCTTTTGGGTTGCCCATACTAGTGCCAAGATGAGTTGCTCGTTCGTTGTATAATTTCTTTCTGCCGGGTTGAGACTCTTGCTGACGTAATAAATTGGTTGCTCTATCTTCGTATTCGTCTTGACCAACACTGCACTGACTGCATCCTCCGTTGTTGTTATGTAGAGATCCAATACCTCATCGGGATCGGGCTTTTGCAGGATCGGGATCGTGGCCAGATATTCTTTGATCTTTTGGAAAGCTTCTTCGCATTCAGCGGTGCATTCAAACTTGCTCCCTTTTTTGAGGATGTTGAAGAAATGTTTGCATTTGTCCGATGACCTGGCGATGAATCTACCCAGAGCTTCTAAGGATCCGTTGAGCTTTTGGACTTTTTTCAGGTTCTTCGGGGATGGAATCTCTACGATGGCCTGGATCTTGGCGGGATCTACTTCGATGCCCCTCTTCATTACTAGATATCCAAGGAACTTCCCTGAGGTGACGCTGAATGTGCATTTTTACAGATTTACTTTCATGTTGTGCTTCCTCATTGCTTCAAAGATGTCCCTCGGGTCTTGATGGTGATCCTTGCGCAGCTTACTTTTGACGAGCATATCATCAACATAGACTTCCAGGGTGTTCCCAATCCATGGTTTGAAGATAACATCAACCATCCTCTGGTATGTTTCCCCTGCATTTCTAGGTCCGAAGGGCATCCTTGTGTAACAATAGAGGTCGTGCGGGGTATAGAATTCTGTATGTTGTTGATCTTCTTCTGTTAGGGCCACTTGGTTGTAACCAGAATATCCATCCATGAATGGCAGTTCTTTGTATCCTTCGACGGCTTCCACCAGTTGATCGATGCTTGGGAGTGGGTAACTATCCTTCGGACATGCCTTATTGAGGTTGGTGAAATCGATGCATATTCTTGCTCCTCCATTCTTCTTCGGCACGAAGACCATGTTCGAGATCCATGTTGGATATTTGACTTCCTTGATGAATCCTGCTTATAACAGCTTTCATGAGCTCCTTTTCGATTGCTTGGTGATATTGGTGCTACCTTTCGTACTTTCGCCTAAAGGGCGTGCCGGCTTTATACTAAGTTCGTCCGGATTATCTTTGGATCGATTCTGGCATGTCTCCTAATTTCCACGCAAAGATGTACGCGTACTCCATGAGTAGCTCGATTAAAGCTATCTCTCTTTCTTTATCCATTAAGGTCCCTATCTTGATCATCTTCGGGTTCTCTTAGGTCCCTATATTGATCTCCTTCTCGGATTCTACAGATGTGAACGTAGGCTTCGGTTCCCCTAGGAGAGTGACATTCTTTAATTACTATTTGGTAGGCTCTTCAGCCCCCTTAGCTGCTGAGGTACTTGCCTCAGTATTTAGAACGATGCTTTCCTTCGTCAGGCTCTTTCCAGAGATTTACTCGAGATAAATATCAATTGCTTTTTCCTTGGCAGCTTCTTTGTTTAGATTTCTTCGGGACTTCCGCTGCCCATCTTGTTCGTTATTGAGCTGATTTTGTAAAGGCTGGCATTCTCGAGCGGTGACCTGATTTCCCTTTATTTCCATTACCCCTTCGGGTGTTGGAAATCTAAGATACTAGTGATAGGTCGCTGCCACTCCTTTAAGCTTGTGCACCCATCTTCGGCCAATGATGGCGTTGTAGGGGGAGGAGCGTCCACTACACTGAATCGAGTATTAACCTTCATTGGTCCAGCGTCCACTTGCAAAACAATATCTCCTAAAGGTTTTGTAGGTGCCCCGTTAAATCCGTAGATGGTATAGTACGAAGACATCAGTTGTTCTTCCTTAAGTTCCATTCGTTTGAACGTATCATAGAACAGAACATTAACCGAACTCCCTCCGTCGATGAGGATCTTCTTGATATTGCACCCAGCTACTGGTAATGTGAGGACCAAAGGATAGTTGTGATCTTCCATGTGTTCCTAGATATCCTCAGCATCGAAAGTCATAGGTACATTCATCCACTGCTCGTGTTCTTCTACTTCTACTCCATCGATCTTGCATAGCTCGCAGTAGTCCTCAAATTGCTTTCTCAGCCTTTTCCCTATCTGGGCCGCCAGTGAGGATCCAGTAGCTTCGGAGCATGAGATGGTATTGAGTGTTCGGTTACCTTTGGGTAGTTGAACTTGCTTGCTTAGTTTAGCCATATCTTCGGTTTCGGCCTTTTGTATGTATTGTTTGAGGTCACCAGCGTCAATCAACTTTTGGATCATTATCTTGAGATTCTTGCATTTCTCGGTTTGGTGCCCGTTGAAGCAGTGGTACTCGCAGTAATCTCTTGACTTCTCGGATCTTGGGGGCTGCTTTTCTTTGGACCATGGCCATTCCAGGTTCTCCCGATCCTTGATCTCCCTTAAGATGCGGGCGTAGCTAGCATTCAGCTTCGTGTAAACCTGATCTTCGAATTTCTGGTCATCACGCTGACGATCATCCCTTCGTCCTCTCTTATCTTCGTAAGGACGTTCGATTGACCCTCCTCTCTTGGATCCGCTGGCTTGCTCTACCGAATTAGTTCGATGAGATCTTTGAGTCTGGCTCTGGGATTCTCCCGCTGGATTTCCTCCAACCTGGCATGCTTTTCAATGATTACTCGAAGGTCTCATTCGGTCTTAGGTACACTTTCGTGAATCTCGGCAAACAGTAGGCTCATTCTATCCAATCCCTATTTATAACAGTTGATACTGACTATAGGATCCACATTTACTATTGCTTGACATATTCTGTGCCACCTATCTGTATATTCTCTGATCGTTTCTTTGTATGCGACTGCTAGTGAAAAGAGTTTATCCATCCCTGCATTAACGGCCTTATTGTACATTTATATATGTTCTTAAGAATTTATCAGTAAGTTTGATGTAGGATTCGATGGAGTTTGGTGGTAGGTTATCGAACCAAGATAGTGTTGACCCATTTAAACTTGAAGGAAAGTATCTGCAGAGGATTGCGTCATCTTGATCCCATCGTGCCAACATACGATTGTAATACCGAAGGTGGGCCGCAGGATCGCTGGATCCATCGTAACACTCAAACGCTGAGATATGACACTTATGAGGAATGAGAGCTTTGGACAAATGCGGAACCAGTGGTGTGGTGTTGGCTTCTCTCATCACCTCTTCTAGTCTTCCTCCCCCTTGTCTTTCTTTCAGTTGCTTGATTTCATCCATCATTTCAGCACGAAGGTCCTCCATTGCACGCTGATGGTATTTTTCAATGATGTTGTAGTAATAAGGGTTGTCGTTCACTCGGACTTGATGAGATTGATTTTAAGAATTAATAAAAGAAAATAAAAGAAAAATATATACAAATATTGTCACAGGATGAAGAGTTACTAGGACGCAGGATTTCACTACTTTTCATATTCTTGTGGTTCAGTCATTAACTCGAGACAATATAGCTCAAACAAAAGAAGTTGTGACTCTAATTCCTTGCCCAAAATAGATTTCATAAAACATTATCTGTAAATCGTAAGCATGACGCATCAAAAGTAATTTAAACTAAGCATGCGACATCGGACAAAATAATGAGATAATTAATAGAAATCATAAAACAATTAAATCTATGCAAAAAGTCATATAAAGAATTAATTCATTTACCACAATCATGAAAAGTTGCTTCCTCCGTCGTCCCAGTGATGGGTTCTAGCTCATCATGTTGGAAACACGCTCAAAAATCATTTCTATTGCTCAAAGGAGGTGTACAAATGATGAAATGGAGAAAAACTATTAAAACCGGGTGTTTGCAACGCTTATAATTTTTGCAAACACTGTTACAGAGAACGATAAATGTGAACTGCCATCGATGTTACTGTTTCTTTAAGTCTGCATCCAATCTACGACCCACGCATGTTAGTCGTTGACACTGTAGAGAAACGACGGTTCTCTGTGCGTTGATGTTCTTCGTGTTCTTCACTACACCAGCAGAAACAATTTTTTTCTGGTGTCGATTTTGCACCTCTGTGATGCTCCAAACTATCCCAAACTCTCCATATCCTCTCTATGATACCCGAGATGCTATTTATTCACAACAGTTGAAGAAAATCCTCAGTAATAACTCACAGTGATCTCCAAATATTTGGCGAGTTGAAAATAATGTTTTCTCGGGAATATTTTCTTCCCCGAATTAACTCTTCATGCATCTACAGCTGCAAAAATCTCCTTTTTCATCTGTGACACGATCTAACTGGTGGCTGGATCCTTCTAAGCACACGCAAACAACAGCAAAGCGTGAAATACCTCTCTCGGATACGTGTTTCTCTGCTTACTTCTCTTGGATAATTCAGCCAAATTTAGATGAATTTAACGAGTATACCAACTCTGCCTAAGCGTAACAGGCCCAAAACAATCCACTTGAGTGATTGAATCACTCCAGAAATCTCCAAAACCGAATCCAGCAACACTCGGGTTTTGTTGAGCCAAACCCGTAACTCACTGTCTTCTTCAATCTGAGCTTCCAGCCAAATATAACCCACAGGATCGATCATACCATGCCTGTTAAGACCAAACACGTCATCCCAGAAAATCCTAGCCATTGAATCTCACTGAAACACCTTCAAAATCTGAACCCTAATTCTGGTTCTTTGAAACCAGATTTTCCCGCCAAAACCAGGATTTGAAATGGAGAAGAAGGTCACCCCTTATCCAACAGCTGGGGGTGCGAATATCAATTGGGTGCCCCTTAGTAATTGGGTTACCCCTTATCCAAAGTGGGAGTCCGAATAGCAAATGTCATCCGGGGGTGTTCCGAGCAATTTTTCGAGCCGAATTTTCCAACAATTTTTATTTCCAAAAAATACCTACAAACACACAAAACACCATAATAAGGACAAAAACGAGTACTAACAATACGAAACATTGAGGACAAATTAGACACATAAATGCGTCTATCACACGCTGGTGGTCTTCTCGGATTGCGGATCGCTCTAATCTTCGGTTCTAATTATCAAAATTATCTGAATCCTATGGCACGTAATCTTGATCGGATGACATATTCCTCTGGTGGCTCCTCGGTTCAATGGCTCGGGATTTGTCACGACGATCCTTCGGTCATGGTTCGGTTCGGGTGCTTTAGAATTTGCTTCGTCGTGCTGTTGCGCTGCTCCTATGCTTTGGGAAATCTTGTCCTTGAGTTCCTGATTTTCTCGAGCTAATAATGCCACAACCTCTGCATATGTCTTCTGGTTCTTTTTCAACTCCTCGAGCTCTGCTATCAGTTGGGGGGAATGATTCTGTAGGATCAGGATATCGCAACATCAATACCTTTGTGAAATCTTTATACAACACACTGCGAAGATATCGCAGACTGGTTACTGAAATGACGCAACAGATGACGACAGCCTAAACACGAGAAAGATGTGGAGACTTAGCGAGATTTAGGAGTGTTGCGAAATTTAACATTTATATACTTGCGAGAATATCGCAAGTCAGATCCGAAAATAAAGGACAGCTTAGCTGTCACCCACTATGTAATGTCCTTTATAAAGAGCCGAACAGGCTTAAAGTGGAGAGAGATCTTTTTAGAGTGGAGAGAAAGTTTTGAGGAGAGAGAAAGTATAGAACAGTAGTTGCATTCTTGATTTCATTTCCTCCTTGTAAAATTCCTAAACTCAATTAATAAAAAGTGTGATTGTTGATCTTAAAGATGTGTTGATTATTATGAATTCTTGTGAGGGATGTATTGTGGGATTTCCTGCAACTACATAATGGCGCTAGAAACAGGGAATGAAGATTGATATTGTGATTTGAAAGAATTTGAAAGAATTTGGAGTAATAGATAAAGAATTTCATATAATTTTCAACAACTCATTAAGGTTGAAAAATGGCTAGAAGAAGAAATACATCAAAACAACCAACAACTATTAGAAGGAGTAGAAGGCTTGCTGTGAAAGAGAGAGATGAAATACAGGAATCTACAAGAGTGAACACAAGAAACAATGGAGAAAATAAAGTTCAACAGCCAATTCAACGTATACCAATAAAAAGTAGAATTTTGGATTATGACAGAGTGAGTGTACATACTTGGCGATCAGATTCCGAAGATGGAATGGAAGAAGAGCAGCAATTAGTAAGCAATAGACGAGAAGAGAGAGACCAAGAAGTAATTGGAGAAATAATTCATGGAAATGAAGAGATTGAAGCATTAGAGGCATTGAGGCAAAGAATACACGAAGAAAATAGATTAGAAGCAGAAGAACGTGCAAATCTGACAAGGCAAAATCATAAGTTGAGGATGGAAAACATGAGATTACAAAGTAGAAGGTCAAGAAGCACTACAAGATCAAGTTCAAGATCAGTTAGAGGATAAATAAGACGAAATCCGCCTGTAGAAAATGCTAATGAAGATACTCGAGAGGAAGTACAAAATACAGATTAAGAACGTCGTGAAAGAAGAGAAATAATAGAAGATCGTTATATTCAACATGGTGAAATTCTTCAAAATGGACAAAACAACAGAGATCTGGGAAATATGCAACATCAGTAACGAAATAACCAAGATGGCGAAGAAGATCAGGAAGAAGGAAGGAGAATATTACATGGGAGAGAAGTTCAAAGAAATCAACAAGTAATGAAAGATAAAATCAGAAGGCATTACACTGAACAAGCACGTCTAGCTTTCGAAAGGGAAAGACTGAGAGCAGAAGAAGAAGAAGAACAAGAACTCCAAGAGGCAATTCGCCAAAACAATCATGATAATCGAGAAAGAAGGCGTGAACAAAATCGCAATAATGGTAATATCAATGAACAATATGATAGAATACAAAGGAGGGCTGAAAGGCGGCAAAGAGAAGACAATGAGAAGTATAATCATGTGAGAACTCATGAAAGAAATGAAAGAGGAGATCGCAGGGAAAGACGAGAAGAAAATGATGAACAAGAAAATTAAAACAGATATGAACGCAGAAGAAGAGAAGCAAAGTTAAAACGACCAATGGATCCAAATTCTGGTGTAAATGAACAAATTTTGAGAGAGCTAGCGGAAATGAGAGGAATGTTAAATAATAAAAGAGAAGGAGGTAGGAGACAACTGGACGAAGCCATAGAAGAAGCTGCGAAAACTCCATTCACACAAGAAGTACAATTAGGAGGAATACCCCTAAAGTGCAATCTACCTGCATTAACCAGCATTTTTGACGGAACAACTTATGCAGTACAACACATCAAAGCTTATGTGAGATGTATGCTACAATGGGAAAACCACGATGCTGTGTTGTGCAAATATTTTGCATCAAGTTTAACATGAGAGGCCTTAAAATGGTTTGAAGGCTTGCCAAATAATACTATAACATCTTTCAACCATTTGCAGGCTACATTCTTAGGGGCGTATATAAGTAACAATTCCTCGCGACCTGGCATTGAAGATGTATTTGGGTTAAAGCAAAGGGTTGGCAAAAGTTTGAAGCATCTAACCATGAGGTGGAAGACAATGTGTAGTGATATGGCTGGCCTTGTGGATGAGAGATATCTCATTCTATCATTCATTAACGCTATGTTCGCAACCAATATATTGTACATTCAAATTTTTAGAATCAAGAATACGATCACAATGACTGAGTTGCGAGAATTTCAGGAGGAGTATATTGCTCTTGAGGAAAAGAAAAATGAGTTGAATCATACCCAGTTGCGAATACAAGTTCAAAAGCAGCGAATGCAAGCTTGTTACCTAAGTTGATAAATACAGTGGCGAGCACTTCGCAAGGACAACAAGAGAGGATAATGGGAGATAGTCAGCAGAAACTAGTAGCTATGAGAAGTCATGATCAAGAAGAATTCGAAAGAGAAAGAAACTTCTATAGCCGTGGTGGAAATAACAAAATTCAAAGACTTGATCAGCCACAAGAAACTTATGGAGGTCAGAGGAAAAACCATCACAGAGGACGGGGAAGTCATAAGATAATATGGGAAGAAATCAAAATGCCACCTCTGAATGCTAGTGTGGAGAAAATATGGGAAGCTATAATCTTGATGGAAAACATACCCCCGCCATGGAACATGGGGAGTGAACCACCTCCAAGCCACAAAAGTCATGAATTTTGCTCTTATCATCATTTCCATGGACATTCAACAAATGACTGCAGAAATATAAAGAGAATCATTCTCAGAATGTTAGATCAGGGAAAATTAAATCATTTTCTAGTAGGCAAACCTCAATCTCAACCATTACCACCTCCACCAGAAATTCGCAGGACAAACACAACAAAGGAAAGAGAAACATTTGTAATAGAAGTTGGAGCAAAGACAAAGAATCTGTTTTGTCACTCTATTGTACACTTGTACAAAACGATTGAAGATTTTCACGATAACATTCTCAGCAGGGTTTTCGCAAGAGATGTCGATGATAGAGAAATAATGAACATTGCGAAAGTATCGCCACTGAAAGAATAGCAAAAGAAGACTATTTTCTTCACCGCAGAAGAAGTACATGAGGGTGGAGAAATGCACGATAACCCATTAGTAGTAAGATTGGAGATTAACCCAAAACCTAGTGATGATGAAGATGATGAAGCTGAGAATTCATGGGCAATCAACAAAATTTTAATCGATACTGGAAGTTCCGTGGATATCCTTTTTTATCATACTTATAAAACTATGGGAGGAAATGAAGATCTAATACCTTCAACTTACAAAATCTATGGTTTTAATGGTACTGCCAATAAGCCTAAAGGATTATCAATACCTTCAACTTACAAAGTCAATATGTGAATTCCACTGAAAGGATTATCCTCTGAAATTCTTTTCTGTGTATTTGATGTATCACCATACAACGCATTGATTGGGCGACCTTGGTTACATGGGATTCTAGGTGTAGCATCAACTTTCCATTAATGCATCAAGTTCCCTCATCCCAATGGTATTGGCATCATAAAAGGAGATTGGATTGAAGGAAAGAAGTGTTATGAAATTGATGTAGAATCTTGCGAAGAAAGAGCTGCGAAGAAGAAGAATTGGAAACATAACATCAGAGAAAAACAAAAAAGTGAAAGATTGATGGTAGATGCAATAGAACAGAGAGAAGAAGAAACGCTGCGAAACCAATGCATGCTGAAGGTAAGAAGCGACAAAGATTTTGCAAAAGTTAAGAAAATAACAGAAAATTTTAAAAATGCAGAGGCAGAAAATAGCAGAAGTAAGAGACTTAAAGAGTGAATGTATTTGTTGATTTTATGACTGCAAAAGTAAAATTGGGAGAAGAAAGAAAGATGAAAAAAAATAATTATTATGAATGACAAAGATGAGATTGCGAAATTACAAAAGAGCTGATATGCAGAAGAAGAAAATATATGTTGAATGACAAAGATGAGATTGCGAAATTACAAAAGAGATGATATGCAGAAGAAGAAACAAAACAATCAGAAAGGGGCGAACCTTCTATGGCGTACACCCTAGTTCGCGAAATCAAAATTTAAGAGCTGATATGCAGAAGAAGAAAATATATGTTGAATGACAAAGATGAGATTGCGAAATTACAAAAGTGCTGATATGCAGAAGAAGAAACAAAACAATTAGAAAGGGGCGAACCTTCTATGGCGTACACCCTAGTTCGCGAAATCAAAATTTCGCAAGAGGCAAATGTAAGACCTAAAGTGCGTCATAGAAGGGGGTACCTGTTGCATGGCTCAGTGAAAAGGTTACACCGCCCCGGAACCCGAGTCATGGAGATTTGGGGTCAATAAAGCCCATCCAGGAGAGGTACCTTGGATTTTCAACCTAAGCTAATGACTTAGGTTGGACGACTGAGGGTCTTTTCTAAGGAGTGCGGCATCTGATCAAAGCGCTGAGGTACACGGTTGAGCCAAGAGTGCCTGGGGCGTTTGAAGCGTCTCGGCCATTCTTGGAAAGTCTTGACGTATGCTACATTCGGCCCGAATAAAACCCCACTTAGGGTGCAGTCTTGTAACCATAAACCATATATGCAAAAGGGATAAGAGGCTGCAAAAACAACTGGTTGTTGTTAAGACCGGATGGGAGGAGCCAACCTTGTATGGTAGAGTTACGCCTCCTCGAAGGGGCAACCAGGGGGAAGATAAGGGCGGCACCCTCCATTAGGGAGCTGATAAGTGTCTTAAGACGCAAATGTCACGAGGCTTTATTTTCGCAAGAATATTTAGGCTTGTCATATTTGTGCGACAATCCTGAAGAGGCAATAATACAAAAGAGAAAGATAAGGCGAAATCAATGGGTCAATACATGAAAGTGTAAAGACGTCCTGCGATTTCGTCGCACGACGGCAATGTAATGGGGCTTTATTTTCGCAAGAATATTTAGGCATGTCATATTGTCGCAACAAAAGCAATAAAAGAAAAAAGTTAAGGCAAGATCAATGGGTTTTGCATGCAAGTGCAAAGACGTCCTGCGATTTTGTCGCAATGACAAGGGGTGGCGCAATAAAACCTTTAACTAGGAAGGAAAAATAAGACCACATGATGCAACAAAAAATTTATAAGAATTAACTATTACTTATGCAGATCGTTCATCGCAAGAAAGATAATGAGAGGCAGTATGGGAATTATTAAACAAAAAGCATTATCTTTCTTGCTAGTAAGCATAATAATAAAAGAGTAAATAAACTTCAAGGTTGATTGAAGTACACCATTTGCAAGAAGTTATAAAGATGAAACAACCCAAAGAAGTAAAATTACATAAGAAATTCAAGCTTCAATGTTAGTTTTGCCAGGAGAAGATGAAATATTTTCATCAATTTTTTCGCCAGAAGGAGATAATGGATGTTCTTCGCAAGCTTTCTCACTTTCGCCAGTCCTTCCTTCATTCCGGTTTACTCTAGTCTCTTCTTCATTTGGGTTATCATCAACAGTTGCATCATTAGGAGGAATTTCTTCTTCATTTGCGAGATCTTCGCCACTTTCATAATAATAATCACTATCAGGAGAACAAGGAACTTCATCGTCATCTACTTCCAAAGGTTCGACAGATGTAGGAGGAAGAGATTTGGACAATAAGATATCATTCACAAGAACTTCAGCCCTGAGATGAACTTGGCGAAGGAGTGCTTTCTGATGATTCCTACTTTGTATATCTTTGAAATAAGCAAGATAATCAAATCTTATTTCTGCCCGATCGCGAGAACAAGCAAGGGTAGAGGCAAGTAAGGCATTCTCTTTGTGAATTTTGGCGAATTTAGATTCCAAAACAGAAATGGAGGAATGAAGATTTTTCTCAGATTCTACGAAAACAAAGAATACAGAAAGTTATTCAGACGAAGGATTCGCGAGGAAGATATCATAAAAAGATTTAACAAAGAAAAAATGGTTGAGGCGGTCAAATTTTATGACTACCTTCCTTTTGCGAGATAATATATTGGGTTAAAGCCATGCAACTATTCTCCAAGTGGTCCATTGCATCGTCAAACTTATCTCCAACTAAACCTTTCAGGCGAGATCGAAGATTCTTTTCGTTAGAAATGAGTAAGGTGTTTTCCTTCGCAAGAGAAGTGTATGATTCTTCGAGCTTGGAGTATTGATCTTTGAGTTGACTTTCCTTTACACTTAAAGTTATTCTACCCTGAATAAGTTTGTCTCTCTCAGCAGTAGATGATTTTGTTACTTCTTTAAGTTTATTTCTCAATGAGCAGAGAGATTGTTCTTGATTGTTACATACTTTTTGGAAAATGTTAAGTTGTTGCGAAGAGATCGCCACCTTATTTAAAAGAATTTGCTTCTCTTGAGATAGGGTTTTATTCTCATCTGATAAAGTTTCCAACTCCAAATTAGCTTTAGTCAAAGCATAAGAGAGGCGAGATAATTCACTACTTAACAAGTTTTGCTTCGAATTAATTGAGTATTCTCCTTGGTAAGGTTATCTATTTGATCGACGAGTATGTATGAAGGTTATTTAATTGGTTATATTGATCCATCCAAGCATCTCTATTTACACGGGCTTCTTCAGCGAAGGATTCAAGCTGATATATCTCCATTATTCGTTTCTGGTGTAAAACTTAAAGGGCGAACAATTGATCTTAAAAAAAAAAAAAAAAAAAAAAAAATGGAAAGATAAGAAAGTTGTACCTTTTAATTCTTCGTTCTTCTTGCGAAGATTGTCACGATCTAGTGAGATATTTTGAAGCTTTTGATTTTCAAGATGAAGAGTGTCTCATTTCAAGGTCATGGCTTGGAGATTCCTCTTCAAAATTTCAACTTCTTCCTCTAAGGATGTTTGCGAAATCATTCTGTCATAACCAAAATACTTACTCAAAATTTCGCAGACACCAAATTTGATAGGATCAACGGAAGATTTCTTGACGTCATCCAGAACATCTGATAAAACCTTGAAAGCAATATTTATTCCTTCCAAAGTTTCTTTAGTAAAAGGGAGAGATTCGGATGAAGAAGTGGTGATGACAGAAGATTGGGGAATTGAATCATTCTTTGCTAGAGATGCGTCATTCAAAGATGAAATTTGAGGAAGATTAATAACTGGGGTTGAAGTAGTGTCAAGATGAGAGGTATTAACAGTAGAAGAAGAGAAGGGTTCATTCGCAGCAGGGTTATTACAAGGAATTTCAACTATAGAAAGATCAGTTGCAGGGGAGAAATCTGTGGAAATACCTTCACGAACAGGAAGTAAGGATTCAGCTTGCGAAGATATTACAGGAGATATTGAAGGATTAAACATAGGAAATGGGACGGAAGTTTCCACATTTTTAAGGTGGCGAGATCTTTTGTGGAATTTGTCGACATTCCCATCACCCTGCGAATCACAATTCAAATAAGAAACAGAGGCAACAATATTGTTACTAAAAGAATAGTGTTTCTTACTACCTTGCTATTCGCAGGCTTTCTTTTGTTTACGGCGACTCTTTGATGTGAACCCTCGGGAATATTAGGGTTTTGGACCGTAAATTTGATGCTAGAGGTGTTTTTCTTGAAACAGAAAAAGTATGGGAATTACATAAAGATGAACAAAATCAAATAAGACAATTTCAGTAGATGAGATCAATTTCAGTAAGATCAGTTTCAGCAAAGTCAACAAACCTTGATTAATCCATAAGAACAGTAGCAGAAAAATGAATTCGTAAAAAGTTGCAGACGATAAAGATTTACATATAATATGGAGATGAAGAAGCCGAAGTAAAAGAAAAAAATTATTTCTATGATAGATCCCTTCTTAAATAGACAAGAAAGTGATGACCGGTTAGCATTGAATGTACCGGTGGGTAGAGGAATATTTAACACGTGTAAGCGGTTATGCTTAATTCATGGAATCTTGTCGGTAGAAAACTTAAGGAAAGAAATGAACAATTGCGGCATTTTGAAACACTAGTTCTCATATCATTCTCTCATTCGCAGAGAAGACATGAGAAGAGGCAAGATGTAGGATCAGAATATCGCAACATCAATACCTTTGCGAAATCTTTATAGAACACACTGCGAAGATATCGCAGACTGGTTACAGAAATGACGCAACAGATGACGACAGCCTAAACAAGAGAAAGATGTGGATACCTAGTGAGATTTAGGAGTGTTGCGAAATTTAACATTTATATACTTGCGAGAATATCGCAAGTCGATCAAAAATAAAGGACGGCTTTAGTGTCACCCACTATGTAATGTCCTATATAAAGAGCCGAACAAGCTTAAAGTGGAGAGAGATCTTTTTAGAGTGGAGAGAAAGTTTTGAGGAGAGAGAAAGTATAGAACAGTAGTTGCATTCTTGATTTCATTTCCTCCTTGTAAAATTCCTAAACTCAATTAATAAAAAGTGTGATTGTTGATCTTAAAGATGTGTTGATTATTATGAATTCTTGTGAGGGATGTATTGTGGGATTTCCTGCAACTACAGATTCGATCCTTGGTTCGGAGTTCCAATCCGCCCTTGCCCGCCAATGGCCACAGTGTGATATTCATCAATTGTTTGGATTAATGGGTGGGGTGGTTCGGAATTTAACAACTGCAATTCCGCATGTGGGGGCGTCGGTTGCGTAGTTGGCAGAGTCTGGTTCTGATCGTTTGTTATCGGCATTCCAAGGGCTGGCTGTTGCATCGTTATTTCTGCAAATCCCTCTCGTTGTAGGTGATCACGGGAAGCCGCGGCTTCCTTTGCTGCTTCAGTTTTATCTGCCATAGCTTTGAGTGATGCCGCTGCTGCAACGTTGACGTCTAGGGGTGAAGTGATTTCCGCTGCATCTGGCTTCTGGTTTGGTGCCTTCGTATTTTCACCATTTTGTTTACTGCGTGTCATAACTGGTGTCGTCCTCGGTGTTTCTTGGGACGATGCCTTGGTTTTTCACACATCCTTCGTTTTCTCCATCTTTGATTCTCTGCAAAAATGAAACTTCGTCGGAGAAACAGAATCCACATAGGTTTTGTTAGTAAAGTTAATCTCATGAGAAGAGACATAAATTTCAACGCACACTTAAACATTCTCAAGGAAAACGAGGTTCGGGGGAAAACTCTTTTACTAAAGTGTAGATCCAATCATCGTAAGCATAGATCCACACAAGGGTTTTTAAAGCATGACGTGAATGCGATCATTATGGAAAGGCAGAAAATACAACGTTCGTCTAAAGGTTTTTGGGGGTCATTTTAAAGAAAGGAAAACTTAAAACGACATATCCAATAATTATAAACGTAGATCTACTCATGGATCAGAGAAGTATTCTAAGGAAAACATAAATCTAAACGTTTTAAACATGGAAAGCATGGGAAACTCTAAGGAAAGTATAGATCTGTAAGCTTTAAACACGGGGAGAAAACTGTTTTAAATCCGAAGATGATTATAACAGAGATCGCGGAACCAAATAATTTTTGCGATGATTAACATGAGCGTAAGGTAGTTTTGAGAATAACTAGTTTTAGGGAATAGCGCAGGGAGCCGAAAAATAGGTAAAATCACAGGATAAGATAAATCTTTTACCGGTACAAAGTCCCTATTTCTTGCGCCAGATTGTGAACACAGAAATAACGATGGTATCAGCGTGTTCACAAACAATATTCGCATTATACATAAAATCGCTGGGGAGAATGAATCATACATATATATAACGGGGTAAATCAGTAACTTGTTAGACTCCGAGCCTTCGGGCTCTTCCTCGTCTGGTCAAAGGGGGTAAATTAAACTATACGTACAATCGTAACATGTAACATAACAGATCTATGCATAGTATATGAAACAGAAGATAAAGTGCGGAATATAAATAAGACACTGATTTACGTGGTTCAGCACTAAGGCCTACATCCACGGAGGTAGTTGTTTCACTATCCATTTGGGGGTTACAAAAATAGTCGAATGACTTTGGAGTGAATAACGAAGCTATGAAGGAGATAGAACTACTACTTACTCTCACTATTTCTCTCTTCTATTCATATCTCTCGCTCTCACCCGGAATTGGTCGACCCCTTCTCTCTTAGAGGAGAGGGGTATTTATAGGCATCTTTGTGGGGCCCTCTTATGTAAGCAGCCCAGTCCTTATCATCTTGTTTTGCGTACCGATCCCGATGGGGTTTTCGTTGTCTTCCGATGGCTTCAGCGGTAATATAGGGTAACGAATAGTTACCTTCTTCTCCTCCGCAGGGTAGCCGACACGTACCCTACGTTTCTAGTGTTTAATGCGGGTAGTTGGATAGCTCGCACGCGCCTGCATGGATGTCTGCGCCCTATCACATCCTCGTCGGTGAGACTAATCCCCGCCTCGATCTTGGATCTCCCTCGGGATGGAGTAAAGTAGATCTTTGGGTGTTCTTGATACTTCGCGGTAGCTTGTTCCTCAGTGCCCCCTTGATCTTCCTCGTCGGATTGAGCTAGATGTAGATGACAGATGCCCCTTGGGTGCTAGGACGTGGCATCATATTCCCATGTGTGATTTTCTTCGACACGTGGCGGATGATGAATTATGTGTATACAGGGATGGACCCAAAATGTAACTTAGGGTAAGGCTACAAGTACGAACGAACAAAAATTTTATGCTTTTTACCCAAATTTGATCTTCTAGTGTCATTTTGATAAGGTACAAAATGAAATCATCTATGGGAAAAATTCAGAGAATAGCAAATTCATAAGAAACTTTCTTACACAAGTACATTGACCAAGAAACCACGGCCTTGCATTAGGTGAAGCCAAGGGAAAACAAGTGAGATCCGAACTGAAAACATAGCACACCAAATGTGATCCACGCACTAGGATTATCAATCTATAGGGTAGTGCATCAAGGCACTAGTGTTTTCTATAGCCCGAACACTGCTTTTATCCTCTCAATAGTTTTCCTAAAGTGTACCAAGTAGCGAACTGTTCTGAAAAGAACGATAAATAGAAGGGACAAGACCTCAATACTCTTATTCGCTGCACTGGATTTCTAGATTCCAACCACCTCCCTACAGTTGGGCACAGACTTAACTGCACAGCAACAGTAAACAAACATATAGCAACCAAATTTATTCATGCATTTAACTGTAAATGCCAGACAGGCACACAATACTTACAGAGCATTTCACCATTGTTCATGCAGTGTAAAGGTAAGACCATAACTAACATATGTTTTTCACAGATAGAAAACAAAAGACAACTCAGAAATCATGCACATAAGTTTTCTATGAAACTACTGCCATCAACAGAAACCTCCATGGAGACGAAGGACAAGGTGAAGGGTGGACTCCTTTTGAATGTTGTAATCAGCAAGAGTGCGACCATCCTCGAGCTGCTTTCCAGCGAAAATCAACCTTTGCTGATCTGGAGGAATTCCCTCCTTGTCCTGGATTTTGGCCTTCACATTATCAATGGTGTCAGAGCTCTCCACCTCCAAGGTGATGGTTTTTCCAGTCAAGGTCTTCACGAAGATCTGCATACCACCACGGAGACGCAAGACAAGGTGAAGGGTGGATTCCTTCTGGATGTTGTAGTCAGCAAGGGTTCGCCCATCTTCCAATTGTTTCCCAGCAAAAATCAACCTCTGCTGATCTGGTGGAATACCTTCTTTGTCTTGTATCTTCGCCTTCACATTGTCAATGGTATCCGAACTCTCAACCTCTAAAGTGATGGTCTTTCCAGTCAAGGTCTTCACAAAAATCTGCATACCACCTCTGAGACGAAGCACCAAATGGAGAGTAGATTCCTTCTGGATGTTGTAATCAGCAAGGGTACGCCCATCTTCCAATTGCTTTCCAGCAAAGATCAAGCGCTGCTGGTCCGGAGGAATACCTTCCTTGTCCTGAATTTTGGCTTTTACATTGTCAATGGTATCTGAACTCTCAACTTCTAAGGTGATGGTCTTTCCAGTAAGGGTTTTCACAAAGATCTGCATACCACCTCTAAGTCGTAGAACCAAGTGAAGGGTGGATTCCTTCTGGATGTTGTAGTCTGCAAGGGTACGTCCATCTTCCAATTGCTTCCCAGCAAAAATTAATCTCTGCTGGTCTGGAGGAATACCTTCCTTGTCCTGGATCTTGGCCTTCACGTTATCGATAGTATCAGAACTCTCAACCTCCAAAGTAATGGTCTTGCCAGTCAAGGTTTTCACAAAGATTTGCATACCACCTCTGAGACGGAGGACGAGATGCAGAGTGGATTCCTTCTGGATGTTGTAGTCAGCTAGAGTTCTTCCATCTTCCAACTGTTTACCGGCAAAAATCAACCTCTGCTGGTCTGGGGGAATTCCTTCCTTATCTTGAATTTTAGCCTTAACATTGTCGATGGTGTCTGAGCTCTCAACCTCAAGTGTGATGGTCTTGCCAGTGAGAGTTTTCACGAAAATCTGCATCTGTAGATCAATTATAACAACACATTCATCAGATACCGATAACCAGATTGACTATAAAAGGATACTAATTCTCAACTAGGTAAACACATGCATCACACATCAACACCAAAACACATACATAAAGTAAACTAGAATTGGTTGTTCAAAATTGTGAATTACATAAAAAACCTAAACACAAGAGCAGCCAATTGACAATACTTCAAGCTCAAAACAGTTGAGCAACATCAAGATAGACAGAATTCTCTGTCAAAAATAGTTATGCTTTGTGAAGGTTTCTGACAAATTAAATAAAGGAAGTCTTTTTATCACTTTGAATAGCAATGGCCTTAAAAGAAAGCCAGTGTGAAAATTCAAAACAGGCACATGAACTTTAGCACACCTTTCTTTACATAAAACACATATATTCTTCAAGAATACCTAATCTTTAAAACAAACCTATTTGTTCAGTGCAGCAAAAGTAACAGGACAAGATTACATGAAAATAGAAAGCCTAGTTTTCCACAGCGTGTAACTCCAGCACCTGAGAATCACATTCCTCCATGTAAAAGTACACATCAAAGGAAGAGAATTGATCGAAACTAACTAAATTTCCAAATTACATACAAAAAAAAAAAAACACACAGGCATCCAATTGAACTGTATTTCAAGCTTAAAATAGTTGAGCAGCATCAAGCTTACATACAAGCTATACAACACATACCATCAATTTTTAAACCTAATTTAGCTGTAATTGAACCACATATGATCAAATAAAAACCCTAGCCCTAACGATCCAAGAGACTATATACACAGATCCAACTAGTTTGAAACAAAATAACAAAAATAACATAATTCCTATATAGAATCAGATGCAAGATAACCAACAAACAATTCCAAGGTTCATAAAATAAAATCCATCTAAAAAACTACTAACCACGGAGTCGATCAAATCAATATATCAACAAGATAAAATCAATCCAAATCTTCTCGAACTAACTAATTGAATCAAAAAATAAAATTCAATAACAGAAATAAGATTAGGTTACCTTGAGAGAGGAGGATGTTGAAGAAACTAAAGTTTAGATCGCTGAATAAGAATGCCTATAGGTTGATTTTCTCTTTTCGATGAAGCGAAGAAAATTATTTATTATTGTGGAATTAGTGAAAGGGGAAAACGTCTATTTATAATCGAATATAGCACTGAAAATATCTTCGGTCCGACACGAGATAGAACCGTCTAAAGGTATTAAAATACAGAGATGTAAACGGAAAGGATAAATTCAGAATCTTCACGAATACCAATGAAACGGGAGGATAAGGACTCGAGGCTATGGGTGGATATGAGGATTTGTGGAGGGCACGTCTTTTACGTCGAACAAGTCTCGCCCCTGATAAAACAATCCCACCGTTCTTTTTCTTTCTTTTTTTTTTCTTTTTTTTTGAAAAAAAAATCGCGTTAATCTTTTTTTTTTTCTAAAATAAGGAAGTATATATTAATTGAAAAAAGTATTGGAAGTATATACAGACTACAGAGGGGAAGCCATAGGCTTCGAACCAGAAGCTAAAACAAAAGCTCTAATCTCACATTACTACGTCTTCCCACCGAAAGAGAACTTGATTCATTGAATAGCCTCTAATAGCGCGTTTGGATCAATTGTTTCGAAACATCCGCTAAAAAAGCGGAAGTTAAGCAGTCGTCAAGTCCAAATATTTTGCTTCACAAAAAGTCGATTTTTCTGCTTTTAGAAGTCATTCTGAAATTCCACACCCAAACTGACTTCTAGAAGTCAAAAAGTTACTTCTGAATGTGTATCCAAACGCACTATAAAATATCTCAGTATTTGAGCTCCAAAGGTGTATATTCAGCTTCATAGCATACATCAGTTCATCTTTCGTTTTATGTCTTCTTCCATGAACTCTTTCATTCCTTTCTAACCACAATTCCCAGCAAATAGTAATAGGGATTAAATGCCATATCAACTTAGCTTTCTTAGACAACACATTGATACTCCAGCTCTGTAATAAAAGTTTGAAGTTATTGTGCGCTACCCACTTCACCTGCAACGAGTTGATGAAGTAATCCCAGAAGAACTTAACTTATTCGCATTGTAAAAATAAATGATCTTGCGTCTCGATATCATTTGTGTTATCGAGATGCAAAATAACACAAATTCCTAATAGAATCAGATGCAAAATAACCAACAAACAATTCCAAAGATGATGAAAAAAAAAACCATCTAAAAAAAACTATTAACCACGGAGTCAATCAGATCAATATAACTCATTAAATCAAAAAGAAAAAAAAAATTCAATAACAGAATTAGGATTAGGTTACCTAGAGAGAGGAGGATGTTGAAGAAACTAGGTTTAGATCGCTGAATAGGTGTCTCTAGGTTGATTTTTTCTTTCCGGAGAGGCAAAGAAAATTATGGCCTAGTTTGGTACTGTTGCGGCTTTTGCAAAAGCACTTTTCTGATGTGCGTTGTTGTGTTGTGTTGTGAGACAAAAGCAGTTAGACGTTTCGTAAAATATTAATTAAAGTTAAAGCTTATTAACAAAAGCAATCAAAGTGTGTTTGGTAAAATATCATATTCAACCATTGTTGTTGTAGCAAATGTCAAAAACAGACATATATTTGAAAATAATTTTGTTTCAATTTTATTGGATTTAAAAATAATTAAATTTTTTACTATTAAATATAAACATATATAATATTAAATTTACTTAACCACTTTTTAATATATATATATATATATATATATATATACTACGTATCACCGGGGCCTTACGGCCCCGGCTCAACCTCTGATTAGTATGAGGCCACGGAGCATGAATAATATAATTATAATTGCATGTAGTAAGCCCACCGAATATATTATTATATCATAGTACTTTCACCGTTCAATGCATCTGCATTAATATGAACCCAAAGTGTAACCTAAAACGTAACTTTAGGTATCTTTTATTCGTAATTAACTTCCGCTAGAAAACACACAATGTTAAACAGTACATCTTCAATTTTAGAAAATCGTTCATTCTCATCATGATATGTCCTCTTCAAAATTGTTTTTTCACTTGCCACACCAAGGTTCCTTGTTTTCGTCGTACTCAACCTTTTTACTACATCTATTGATGCCATGTAATACCATTGTCTTCTCTCAACGCAACCCACTACTATTGCCTCCCTGTTAAATGTTTTATCCTGCCATTTACTCCAAGCAGCACACATTTATAGGAAGTAAAAAAATCAACAAATAACAACTTACCATATTCTCACTATATTGTATCATGTCGATTGGTTTCTCTATAGTTTTCCTATTTTCGTTGGGGTCATCCGGTTGTGGCGAGGCAGTCATTGTGTTTTCACTGTCTCCTGATTTAAGCCTGCATAAATAAATTTAGTAGTTTTAGCACGTAATAAAATTCATATAGTCTTATTTTTATTTTGCGTACTTACAATAGGATTGTTTTGCTTGAATTCATTGACTTCTGGTATATCTAGATTGATCAACATTCTAGAGGTAGTGGTGGTAGCTTGTGCAATAAGTGCACCTGTTGCAAGGTATAATTTTATGTAAGGTAAACAAATAAATGCTAATGTTATCTCATGTTATGTTCAATTAGAAACGGACAACCAACCTCAAAACTCGCTTACAAACATTCCAGTAATAATAACAATTATTGGAGTTTTCGTGTGTTCCTCTACAACACCCTCTTTTACGGACTTGCATTATTCCCCCATAGAGTGACCGTCATGTCAACCCCCTATTTTAACAACAATATAAGATTAATGAACATCAATTCAGTATGTAATTCAGACATATAATATACCTTTTAAAGCAAAGTTACTTACTTTGTATATTCCTATTTCTCTTTTTTGAACTTTGAATTCGCCAGTCCCTTAGATGCGTCATGCAGGTTTCAGTATTCAACAAAGGGTTTTTAGCTTGGTATATATAATCCATCAAAGTACTTTAAAATATCTTTAATATGCTTCTCTTATTCGTGTATATTATCATTAATTAATACTCCCTCCGTCCCACTATTAGATGACCTAGTTGTTTTTTAATTTTGTCTAATTAATAATTGATTTTATATAATTTGATATTAATGTTTATACTCGTTACGTAGGTGTTTTAAAATTCTTTCCAATGATATAAAATTTATAAATATCCGTGGTATGGTTTGAGAAATAAATCATTTTTAAATTGTGCTACTAGGTCAACTAATAGTGGGACGGAGGTAGTATAATCCAGTTTATGTTTTCTAAGAATTACCATAGATGATTACCTAAATTTTTTTTCCTTTGATGCATTTTTTATTCGTTGATTCTAGTGTAGCTAAATGATGACCATTGATAAATGTGAACATCACTTTTCAAAGTTTATGGTAGTAAATTATAAAGTGACTTACGTGGATGATGTGGGGCGTTTTCATCTAACAAATCAGAATATGCCCGCGTGATCTGAATATACATAGAATCGTTTAACCAAATTCTTATTATTTACTTGACATGAACTAATGAACAATTCTAGTATGTGCTTTAATAAATTATTTAGAAGAAATTTTTTCCAAGATTTTGAAAGCAATAAGTCTAAAGTTTAAAAATAATCAATCCGAAAAATATATATTATGAAGAGAAAAACTGCCAAATAAGAATTCAAATTATCCAAACAACAATAAATTAAATACAGTGAAAACTCTATCGATTAATGTTATTGGGAGCACCAAAATTATTAATTAAGCGGGATATTAATTAATCGATAATCGATAAATTAATAATTATAAATTTACATATTAAATAATATATTATTAACTTATATATAATTTATCGTCAAGTAATTATTTTTTGAATAAAATAACTAATTTTCAAAGCACCCTTTGAATCTCCCATTTGTGTTTCATTGTTCAATATATTAGTTTATAGATGAAATTCAACGTGATATTGGTATCAACAAAAAGACAAAAGATAATTCAACCATTTTTCAAAAACTTTTCGTAAATCACTAATGTATTTAATATAATACTATTGACTTATTAATTTAAATTTCACATAGGGTCTGTATGGGTGATCATAAATGTATCATCTTATAATTTTAGTGAGTTATGGCACATTGTCCCTGAATCGGGACCGACTACAAATATTATTTAATAAGATTCGTTAAATAACCGAGTATTTCATTAATGGAGTTTCTACTGTAATTCAAAAGCTATTGAAAATAGTCAAGCGGTTGTTAATGTCTTTTGACACAGCCAAAAACCTAGTGAATCATACGATAATGTGTACAATATAAGCTTGAGTCATAGCATACCTTTAAAGAATATAAAACATGATAACAAAAGAATTAGATTTCATTAAAAATAACTCTCAAAAGTGAGTGGATATGTCTTCGACGCGTCCATTAATTTCAATCTTCTCTCTTTACGCATTCCAATATTCTTGCATAGTTGTAATCATTCTCGAGTCTGGATTTCGTCTACGCGGGTTCTATATTTTCCATTTTGGACGTTGTTTGAATGGACGTAACCCTGTGTTTCGGTTTTGATTTTAAATTTTTTCATGAACTCATGTCATGTACTTGAAAATTTTCTGTTCAGACCCACCTTCTAGGAAAAAACTGATGTGTGCTTGTTGTTACATACCATTTCTATGACCTGATCTCCTAAAAATACAATGATACCCTTGTCGATTTCCTTGAGTGATTAATCGTGGATGTCTTCATCATCTTCAATGAAATCTTCATTCTTCAAATAATTCTCAAGTATCTAATGTAAATGTGAAAGTCAAAATCATGCAACATCTAAGACTGGAAAAAATGTACTAACATTTAGGCTAAAATGAAAAAGTGAAAGTATCACTTTTCCAAAAACGGAGGGAGTATAATCTTTACACTTTTTTCTCTTCGAATTCATTTTTAGACAATTTTTTTGTAGATTCAAATGGCTCAAAAGGTTAAATGATCCTCAACTCTCGATGTTATTTTTTTGCTCTAGTTCCTGCAAGAAGTTCTCCAGTTCACCATTGTCATCAGAATATTTTGGCTCTTGATTAAAGACCTAAGGGAGTCCTGCAAGAAGTGTTTTCTCTTTCGTTTGTTCTGTAGTGTATTCAGTGGCGGAGCCAGAAATTTACATTAAGGGGGCCTAATAAAACAAATTTTTAAAAATATGTATGACTTAGTGGACTAAATGCTATGGATAAGGTGGGCTAAATACATAATATAACATAAAATTTAGCCATTTCTACATGATTAATAGGATTTTAGGGGGGGCTAGAGCCAGGGTTAGTCAACCCTTGGCTCCGCCCCTGAGTGCATTCTTGGTCTTTCTCAGCATTACCATCAATCTTACCTTCCATGAGCTATTGATCCTTGACATAATGTTTAGTTACTCTTAGCGATGGTTGTCTTTTCCTTTGTCTCTAGGAATCACTTGGACTACGTCCCTGGATCAAACTTCCATTCCTTTTATCGACGGTTATAAGTATAAGGTTTGCCAATTCAATAATAAATTATAACATCCACTTTTACACTTTCAACAATGGTTTAGTACATAATGAGCCTATTAATTTTGGAAAAAAAGATTCAACATATTGTCACTTGTTATTCTAATTAATCACCAAATTTAGTATAACTAACTAATTTGAATGCTTAGAATTTCTCTGGAGCAATCACACACGTTTATACAATTTTTTTAACAATTAAAATTATCAAGCTGTAAAGTGTTTATGTAATTACTCTTATATCTTTTTTCCTTGTGAATATTTCTTCTTCAAGTTTTTGTCTTCTTTAAATATATGACCAAAACCCTAGTAGCTTCATCAAGTCCTTCGTTGGCTTTCTTTTTCAACTACATAATTGGTTCACCAAATTAGGCAATTTGTACCAAATTAGTTTGGTACGAATTGTGAATCCTGGTTATTTGAGATGTTTAAGAATTCGTGGAGAGTTACAAAACTTTATGTTGTTGTATTTCGTTATATGTTCGTTACTGTTAGATATATGTTTTAGTCTCTTGGCATAAGTGATATCAGACGTGAGATGATCTTATATTCGCTTTCAGTTCTTTGTGTTGCAATATTTCTTTTTTGGAGATATTTTGGATCCTCCCATACTTTATAGTATGTTTGAACACATGATGTTTGTGATTTTATATTGGAGAGAGTTCTTTTTCGGACTTCAACTCAGGTTCACCTATATTAACATTTACTTCCCCAAATTCTTATTTGCATACTTGAAAAGGTGTCGTAATGCCACGTCTGTTGTGTACAGAATGAAATATTGGTTATAAAGAGATGAAACTAAATCTGGTGCCATATTTTTCATGACCTGTATAGATTTACTGATGTATATGTATATAACAACACTTAAGCCTCTACATGTCTCAACATTGACATGGAAATTGAACATCTTGGACAAATATGGGTTGTGTGGAACAACATCCGTATTGTTTGCTATGTATCTTTTGCGGATAATCACCTTCATTTCTTCATTGCATGGGCGATAGATTAGGTACCCACCTTTGTCCATGGTTGTATTGTCAGCATATTTCTTTGGATGTATATCCTTTATTGTATTTTCCATCATACACCTCGAATATAAACTACATGGACCGTGTAACATACACTTCTTACAGTTTCAAATTAAGGGTCAGTTTTTTCGTCCGGAAATTCGGTACAGATAATTTTTCAATTTATTCCAATGTATGGATTTTTCCAACCATCCAAAAACAAAAGAGCTTGCATATGAGGCAGACCACGGTCTTGAAGTCAATCGCAACATTTTCTTTCTTGCTTTCTATCATCAATTGAATTATTCAGTCATTTTTGTTCAATTCAAAAACATGGGCTATCAGATCGGGATGATCCGAAGCATAATAATGTGGTAGAAGGCCGTCTTTAATTTTTAACCAGCTCGGATCTGCGGTCATTGTTAATAAGTTATCTGGGTGATGATTAAAACATGTAATGTCTAATGAATCTTGAAAAACATCAAACATATTTCCTAGGATCACCAATGACTTTCACATTTTTATCCTTGGGCGGACTGACATTACTCAAAACCTCATGTGTATAAGAATACTTAATGCATAACACATTATGATGTGGGAAACTATTTTCAATTTTCCAAAGAACGTCTATGTCCAATTGGGGAATTTGCTTTGCATGAACATTGAGGGCATAATTAGGATTGTATATATAAAGTTGTGAATAAAATGGTTATCTTCCTTAGTTGGGTAATAAGCTGCACTCCCGCGTCGAAGTTTCCCGTGTATTGTAAAGCACTTTGGACTCTTGCTTTTCGATCTTTTTTATCCCGACTGTACAAAAAACTCATAAATTCATTTGAAGTACTATACTCTCGGATGTGAATACGGAACAATCTTGATAGGGAATCATCACCTTCATATAAATCCGTCAAAGTCTGGGGAGGTTCAAGCAATGGAGGGACTTTTACATTTCTCTGAAGACAACATCTTCCAAAGGTTGGTTTCTTATGGTCAATCTCTCATCAATCCAGTGCATTGCCCCATACAAAGAGCATACAACGTCATTTTTCTAAGGCAATGACAGAATGATAAGTCAAAGTTACGATTTACAACACTTTGTGTACCCACATCGTCCTCTTCATCTGACAGACCACATAATTCATCTGAACCATCAATGCCACATTTTCAGCAGCAATTTTTCTGTATTTATATAGACAAAGATGTATATGCAGACTCGCATCTAAGGGCACCAAACCAAAAAACAATTCAATAGGGAAGTTGCGTCTATATATACATTAAACCCAAAGGGCTATCAGTTGAACCCATAGGCTCCATACTTATGTCAGCAATCAAATCATTGGGTTGGGTATGATGTTTGAACTCCCTGGTATATTAAACTGCAATTGAACGGCTATTCTTTGGACCATGGGTCTGCGAACACGACAAAGTCCAAAAATATAATCACTCGGAATCATGCCAAGTTTTTTGGAGAGATCAGCTTTACACGAATTCTTTGAATAACACGTACATATCCATTTGTGCCAGGAACCACGACAATAGTAACATTTAGAATTGAAACTGCAGATTAATGCAAGTGTGTACTTCGTGCAAGGCCACATCAAGACAATAGTAACATTCAAGATAGTAACCCATGAGAAATTACTTTCTATCAGATAATCCATGAGAAATTATTTCTTGCAAATAATTTCACGATAACACATTGAAATAGCCTTTGCCATCTATTTCATGGACAGTCCAATATGAAATCACGAATAGTCGTCTAGGGTGAGCTAGGGTATGTTTTACGGTTTCCCATTATCGGAAGAGTTAATGTAATATTTGAACCCAAAGAATAATAATATGGAGTAAAACACAGGGGATTGTAATTTTTTTCATATCCACGACCGCATTTAATTACCCAGTTGTAAAGAAAACATCCAACAAACTCGACTGGCTAAAAAGGTTAACAACAATATAGAAATAATCATAAATATACCAACCAATATAGATATGTTCTGAATACATTTTTGTTACACATTTATAGATAGTGTTATGAATTTAACAATAAATCTGGCGTGAATCGAACACGCAACCTTCTGAGTCGGACTCAGATGCGCTACCATTGCGCCACAGATCCGTTACTAAACAATCTAGCTACCACGGCATGCATAATCATCCAATCTTTCAAACAGGTTGCATCCAGAATGTACTTAACTCAACTGCAAATAGTGTCAATCGGTCATTTTCTTTACATCTATAAATACGCTGAAATGCTTAGGCTGAAATGCGACACACCTTCCCCAATAAGAAGCTCATGGTACAGAAGAAAACATAAAATATCAATCAAAAGATTTTCTTGGATTTAACCTGCACGCACATTAGATTAAAAACAAAAGTCAAAAGAAATATCAGGCCAATTCGATCAACTAAGTAGGTTTCCAAATTACAGAATGGAAAAGCATAATTGAATTTAGATATGGGCATAATAACTTACGGTTTTTGAGTGCAAATTTATAAAGGTACTGAACAACATAAAATTGAAAGTACCTAATTACGTTGTACCATTGCATAAAAGTGAAATTAGAAATTGTTCTGCTATGGTCCACGACTAATTACATCATGTGCACCCCCAAGAGATGCTAGAATGCTGGATTTCGTCACACATACACACATCATTAGGATCTCATGCATCAAATTATATATATATATAGATACAATAATTTCAATGGGTGTGCAAATGAATCACATAATTTACCACTTCATATAGTATCCAATATCGACTTTATTAGGTTTTCAACTGACATACATCTTTGTAGAAAGAAAATATATACAAACCCTTACTCTCTTTCCACAAATTGCAAATGAGTCAAATACATATTGACATACACCTGCCGTAAAACAATTCCACGAATTTCAACCTCATTGTTAATTTTAAAGTCAAATACTAATACAGTTATGCAAGTACTAACCAACCTACAGAATGCAAATAATTCAGAGATTCAATTAAGATCTGGGTAAAAACCCATTTGCCCGCAGAGAATTTCAAATTACATCATTTTTGTGCAAAGAAGCCATTGTCTAAGTTGTTGTAATAACAACAATATTTGTCACTAAGATTTCATATTTACAGAATAAATTTTCAATATGTGGCTTTGTGAATATATTCCAAGGATAAAACAAAGCTCAAAATGACACCCAAGTGTGTTTCCGTACAAAAAGATATGCGAGTTCTCAGTTCCGCTATATTTGGCTTGCTCATCTCTCTAGTTGGGATACATATGCATTTATTAATGCTTGCGATGGCTATCGGGTTAGATTGGGCTATCAGGCTTCGACTGCAGTATTTAACACAAAATTTATGAAACCGCATATCCATCATCGCGTATGATCACACCCTACATGTGCATATTTCGATGCTTTAAATTATGAATGAGAAACGTTAAGCTATTAATGACTTACCTGGACCAACCACTACCTGAGAATTCTCAAAAGCAGAATGCAGTGCAGATGGGGTAGGAGGAGTGAGAGTGGAAATTGTGGAGCTATAATTGTTATATGCTGAAGGAGAAGATCAGTGAGACTAATCTCCCGTACTACATTTATTGAAGAAGTACCAACCACCTAACAGGAAAATCCAAATTAAACTAATTAGTCACTCTCAAGATTTCTTTTCATGAAAAACATATCAAACAGAATGCAACTGCAGTCAGTCTCATGGATAATCTATTTCTTGCCTTATTCTTCCAACACTACAATCCATTTTATGATTTTCTTCAAAAATTTTCTCTTTTTAATGGGATTAAATATAGACCCTTTTCCTCTTTGTTCCTTCTTCGGCTGTCAATACTACATTATTACCAAATCAGCACCTTCAGATGAACCTAATTTCTTATCCTAACAATCAGAGATGCACACAGATGTCGATTAAAAAAAAAGTAAGTTAAAAACTGTCCTGGAAAAGAGAAAATAATTGAGAATCAAAAATATAGGGCTTACCTTATGAGACAGAAATGTGGTACTACCATCATCATATATAACATCAAAGATCAAACTCTAGTCTCTCTAGTATTCATCAGAATAACCACTGCCTCTTGAGTAACCACGACCACCGCTGTTATCCATCACCGCCGCCTTAAGGTGAACACCCTAACCACCTGGTTTGCCCTTATGGAAACCCACCATAATCATTACCGCCTTCATGGAAATTAACCACCATAATCACCGCCGCAATATCAATCTTTAGAAGGAGAAGGCTTTCTTGAGTTCTTTTAGCCAATGTGAAGCGAGAACCTCGATGATAAAAAGTGAGATAATTAGAAAGAGTTCTGACGGCTCCACAAAAGAAAAAAGGAAGTAGTTTTAGCTTTGCGTTAAAAAAAGAGAGTAGAGAATGCCTGTTTTGTAACTCAGAATAAATTAAAAGCTAGTTATCGCTAATGATGAAATCCTATTTTAAACAATTTTATTTAGAGAACACACGACAATACACCACTGTCTTTGTTTCATCCCCCTATATTCAGAGTGTTAATTACAAATCTGTAGGAAAACATTTGGAGAAATGCTCTAATCACTATCCATTTCACATAGGATGTGAAAAGCCTGGCAACCACCTTTGCAACAACCATCTGCAATCGCAGTGCAAACCGAATGAGATCTACCAGAAACGAAGAAGTTCTAGTATAGTTTCTACCGCAATGATATGTTTTGGTTCGAGTTGGTGAGTTCTCAAAGTCTTCTTGTTTCAACACGTCAAGCTATCTGAACAGCTGTCAAAAAAGGTGAAATTAAACAATCAAATCAGGTTACATAAGAAGAAAAGAAGTATATGTAACCATTAAAAATATGAGGTGTGGAACAATAGCTGAATATGTTCTAAAATCCTACGCAATGCTTTATTTTTCAGTTGTTTCTTGGGAGCTTTCGACTTGTACCAAGGCCCTACGAATCCAAGAATGAATATATTAGAGATAATATTTACTAAAAATATCTGAGGCATAAAGTATTGATCATGCATATACCCACATTGAAGATTTACAGATGGATTCATGAGCATGAATTAAGGCACCGACGCTACCACGAGTTCTTTGAATTATTTATTTACATTTTTTCTGATAACTGAATGTTTAATTATTTTTTTTATGAGCTTATCAACTCATTCACGTAACTGATTGGTGTAAATTTGTAGAAGAGTTAGTGAAGATTACCATTCATTTCAGAGTGCGTCGGGATTAGCTAATGCAATCTCAGCAAGTTTACATTAGACATTGTCTTCTCCAACTCAGCTGCAGCAAAATTTCATGTTCCAAACTCCTACAGACTGTGTACTGTAATGACGAAGAGATATCGCAGACATTAGTCCATCACTTCTTGCAGTTCCCAAGATATTTGGCAGTTCTGACAATGTGTGTATGTAGTGTTAGGTATTATAATTTGGTCGCACATATATCTAGCAATCTCTAGCAATATTTAGAGTCATCCTTAGCTTCTCAAATATCTCCTAACCCATCACCCATACCGACATGAACTACAGTAAAGATGCCGATTCAGAGACAACAGGAAAGTTACAGCAACGAAAGCAAGTTTGGTCAACAGGTGGTTTAGAAATTTTGTCAAACACTTGCTATGTATTCTTTTGTTGATGGAGATATGATGTTGATGTCGATATCTAAGCCATTCTATATCTCCTTCCCTGCAAAACACGAATCCAACACAGACCCATATTGTCAAAACCATTCACCACTCAAACATTCACAATTCAAACATAATCATTAATGGTAACAACTTTTTTTAATGGAAGCAAAAAACTAATCCTTAGAAAAAACCCACCAGCATCATCTTTCATCACCAATTTAACGACAGTAACAACTAATTTTGTTCCCTTGTCCTCTCCATCCAGCTAGTGGTCCAAGATATTTCCCAAATTCGAGCCATTTGTTCCCTCTTTACAACATAAGTTTTCTATAGATTATTGCAATTACTTTGATATTTTTCAGACCTAAGCACTACATCATAATTCATAAAAATCGAACCATACAAAACTAATTAGTCACCATCTTTGAGAAAATCTAACCTGTATTTTTGTGTTCGAACGAAATTTTTCGAGGGAGGCGAAAGAGGGAAAGAGAGAGAATGTTTTCAGTTGAGCTAGATTTCCATATATATCACTAATTGGGATTACTTTTCAATGGCGTGAGTCTTTCCTAGCCGTCAAAGCAAAATCTCCATCCGGAGCTTCCCCACCGCCGGATGATGGCCCCCGTTTAACGATGTCCGTCTGATAGCCCTGGCTATCATGGAGACAAACCTCATACCTTTTTATAACAATGATAACTTTCAAACAAAAAATCATAATAAAATTAAGTAATTATTTAATATTATTATCAACTGTGTTATTAAACAAATATTTTATTTTTTTAATATTTGTTTTTATTTTTATTTTGACAAACTAAATGAAATGGTTTCATAAAATAGTTTGATAATAAAATATAATAATATTTAAAGAATAAAATATAAGAAATAAAAATTGATTGTATATTTGTATATATATATTTAAGGGTAATTTTTGTCAAATGTTGAGTTCGGCTAAACCGCAAAAACAAAAATTCCTAACCGAACTATACTATGAAAGCTTATATAATGAGTTCGGTTAAGTCGCAATTTTTTTTGCTAACCGAACGAAGAGGTCGACAATGTTTTATATACGTTGCGATCATGCCGAACCAATAGATTTTAAGTGCATGGAAAAACTAAGGGTTCGGCTGAATGACTTGTTCGTACAGATTTTGCGAACCTACCGAACTGTGTTGTTTAAAGTTCGGTTACAACGTGGTCGAGTCGACTGAACCGAACAAAACTCTGGAAACTCAAGCATAGTAGTTCGGTTACATTTGATTTTTCATCAGCTAGCTGAACAAACAAAAACTCAATTAAAGCTCTGGTTCGGTTACATGTGTATTTTGGATTTATGAACCGAACTGCATTTGCAGAAAGTTCGGTTACATGTTCTTCATATAATATAATCGAACTATGTTGACCTAGTTGAAATTTTTTGTTCCAATTTTCATTTTGAAGATATTTTAGGCCATTTATAGCAACATTAACTAAGTTACAAGCATATCTTGGTACCCAAAGGATGTTTTTTCTCCATATTCACCCATCTCAAAATAATTTTTTTCTCCATCTTCTTCTTCTTCTACTACTTTAGTCACTTAATAATTGTACTTCTTTTAAAAAAAAATTATATATTAATTTAACCTTAATCAATGATTAATTATACTAACCAATCATTACACAAAAAATAATGAGGTAGGTAGTTTTGGTATTAAAATAAATATATGGATAAGGGGTGTCTTCATATTTCTTTAAATAACTTGGCAAAAATAAAATGATGGTCCCCTCCAAAAAAACCTGGCGAGATTGGGGTATACCAAAACTAATTGGGGTATACCCAATTTTAAGTGGACATGTGACCTTACTAGGGGGAGGTCAAATTTGGTTGAAGTTACAATACTACCCTTGACCTTTATAATTCTATTACCATAATCGATTTTTTTTTTATTTTCATCTTCCTTCTTCTCTTCTTCTCTTCCATAACCAACCACACCGGCTCCTTCCCCACCACCACCACCAAAACTCGTCGATTAATTCGTTAACATCGTCGATTCGAAAACTCCGAGTAATCTTCAACAATGGAACCACCACAGCGCAAGGGAACTCGTATGAAAGGCGCCAATCGCAAACCCAATCAATACAACCCTGAAATTGTAAAATTAGTTCAACAAAAAGAGAAGAAAAAAACCGTCGAAGAAGAAGAGATTGAACCGCTCAAAACGAAGAAATGATGCGATTAAGAAAGTAAGGGCCTACTTAAACTCACTCTAGTACTTCGATTTTATGTTTGCATGTCAAATTAGGTCAGAAAAATCGAATTTGTGAATTGGTAGTTACGGCGCCGGCAAGGTTTTGGTTATCGACCTTCGGGATTTCATAGTTAGGGTTTGGTAGGAAGGGTATAAGGTTGAAGAACTTGTCAGTCTGTATAGTTTCAGAATCGCTTTCTGTGGGGTCGGGATGTTATTCAACCTATAATCTTGCTTGCCCGAAAATTTTATTTTTTTAAATAGGGTTGGTTAAAAATTTTAAACTTTAGGCGGGATTTGATTTTTAGCGTCTCTGATGCCTTGAATGATAAAGGTCGGAATGGTATCTAAATAATACCACGCCGGCGTTATGTTATCCGGTGTTGTTTTTATTATATACGTTGCAGGCGTTTGTAGTTGAAAACCCAGCCATAGTTGTTAAAAGCCGTGAGGTTATTGGAATAAAACCCTCCCACCCTTGTTTAGCTTCTTTGTTTAGATATCGACCCTTGAGCATTATTGCGTAGGAATGGTTATATATGTTGAGTCTTCCACTTATTTTTTTCTTAATTGTTCTTGTTCGGGTTGCAAAAGGCAAACAAGAAAGCTCTGAAAGCTCTTAGTCCTCCTTCAAGACCTCCTCGTGTTGGTGACAAACTCTTGACTTCAAGACATCGAGGGCATACGTTGTGGCGGGAACGACAAAGATCCGTGTGCCGAATGATGATTATCAACCACCATCAGAACCCAGTGATTCAGACGAGACTCCAGATGAAGACCAATCAATTCCATCTGGTAGAAGAGGTGAGGATGATGATGTTGATGAAAGAACTCCACTTCTTTGGAGGAGGGAACAATGATGATGATGATGATGGTGATCAAGACATGCCTAATGTTGGAGGAGGTAATGATGATGATGATGATGGTAATGGAGATAAAGGTAAGGGTAGAAGATGAAATTGTTGAAGAGGCGGTGGAAGAAGAAGAAGAAGAAGAAGTTGGGGAACAAACCCAAGCTGCAAGTACTAGTGCAACAGGGAAAGAAAAAAGGGTTATCACTAAACCAGCCTAATTCCCCATGCCTCCCTCTGAATTGAAGATTAAATTGAAACCAAACGAGCTTCCTAGGGGACCCCGGAAGATGGTGGACATGTTCTTTTTGGATACAAAGAATCGTGGGCATGTGAAATCCAAAATACTATCGTAAGTAATCTCAATCCGTCTTTGTTTTTCATTTAAGTGTGTAACTATCTTAAATTTGTGTCAAGTGTTTGTATTTCTTTTCATTTTGTGTTTTTGGTATTTAGGATCACAAGCATGCTATCCGTCTCATGAGGCGCCAAGCTTCATGTTCGGTGACTAAGACTTGGGATCTTGAGGATGAATGTGAGGAGGTGAAAGTGATTGTCAAGAACTCGGGTTGTTGCCTGCGGTGGAGAGTTCGAATGTTGAGTATGATAGAGTTACAGTATCCGCACGTGCTGTGAGAGGTTCTACGGAGAGACCGATACAATGTTATTCCCATTTGGTGAGATGGCGATAACTCCCGATGATGCTCATCAAATTCTAGGTCTCGAGGTTGAGGGAAAAGCAGTCAGTGAGGGCTTCGATAATAACATTTCTTGGGAGGATATCTTCAAATTGACCAACACTTTGTTCGGTTGGGATCATATTAAGACGGAGTCTATGCTTGCGATGAAGGATGGTAATCTAAGCAAGAAGTTTAATCTGAAGAAGGCGAGGGATACATTGTCTGGGGACCAAGAAAATCTTTGATGTGGAAGGAAGGGTGAACCCCGTGCGAATCAATGCTACGCGTCGGCTTATTTGCTATACGTCCTGGCGGATGTATCTTCCCCGACGATTACGGGAAGCTTGGTCGACGCCGATTATTTGCAACTATTGGATCCCTTAGATAAGATGCATGAGTATTCTTGGGCATCTTTGCGGTGGTCGCCTTCTTGAACAATGAGTTGACAAAGGCTTCAAGGGCACTCACTGCGCAAGTTAACGGAAACATATGTCTCTAGGGTAATTGTATTGTCTAAATCATTTATATTTGCCAAATGCTTGTAATGTTTGATTCTTACTAAACTTTGTGTTTGCATAGGTTTGGATATATGAGCACTTCCTACTTTGGTGAAAACCAACTCCCACGTCAAAGTGAATGAAAAGCTTGCGATTGATAAGCCAAGAGCGCAAAGATACGATTTTAAGGGTGCTCGGGAAAAGGATATGCCAGAATCGCTTATTAACGTGCGAATCGCCTTGGACAAATTGGTGCGGATGAGGTAATATTTGATCCTTACCGAGATGCTAGAAATCAAGGTTTAATCCAAAGGAGAGATGATGTTGCATTATACTACGGACCCTTGTTTTTCTCCCATGGATTTTCAATGTACGATCCACATCGGGTAATGCGACAATTGGGTTACGTCCAAGAAGAATCCCATTTCGATCTTGAGCCTTTCTTTAAAGTGTTAAGGGAGGACTGCAGCACATCCCAAAAAACTATTAACGTCGCTTACGCTCCACCCCCAACTCTAGGACATTGGAACGAAAGACTTGAACGTAAAGTCGATACGAGTCTTTTGGACGAGGTGGCTAGAAGGTCATGAAGCTCGGGGAGAGATACATGTCGTGTGGTACTTGGGTTGGGCTCGTCTACATTGTGATTAGGGAAATGGTAGTGAACAATTGGCTCGTAAGAGGAATATGGCATCGAATGACTCAACAACAGTTCCTAACTTCCTTGTAAGTATTTTGGAGTAGCTCTTCTTGTTTTAAGATTACATTATCGAATAATTCTATTAATTGTTTGTTGTTTAACCGAAAATAGAAGGGGCATTTGAAGACCTTTGTGAAGTTGTTGTGTTGCGCGAGAGAAAGAGGAGAGCCTTTGTCGATTGAAGAGCAAACCAAGTACATTCACTATGCTAGCAATATTGACAATGAGGATGCCCATGAAATGTTCAAGCAAGCCGAGGTCAAGTAAGGAGGAAGAAAAGGCGGGAGGGAAGCACAAGCCAAGATGAATCTTTGACAAAGAGGGCTCGTAGTGGTCGTGGTGGTGAAGGTAGTAGTAGTGCTGGTGTTCCTAAACGGCCGAGGTCGTGGTCGTGGTCGTGCTCGTGGTGAATGAATGCGGTCTCTAGTTTATTTCTTTATGTTGGGTTGGACAAATGTCAAGGTTAATGGTTGGACAAATGGTTGTTAATGGTTGGACAAATGGTTTTTTAAGGTTTATGGGACATGTTTTCTTAATTTGGACAACAAGTGTTTGATTTCTAATTGTTGAATGAAAGTTTTGTTTAGCTACATAAAAGTTTCAAGACAAATAGCCAGTAAGGTTCTTTTAATTCACCATGCCGAAACCATACCAGGGCAAGGTTTTTAAGTGTCGATCTAGCCGGCCCTGTCGGCGGAAAATGCTTGCATACCGGGGGTCGGCAAGTGCGTCGAGATCATTACCAAGCCGCGAATATACATCCGCGAGTGTATTATGTTTTCGAATACGCCAGGCATTTTGTTACGAAAATACCGTCTCCGATGCCAAAACCATCATCACTTATAGGCATGGTTTTAAATTTATACCCTTCAGACCATATCATAGCGTGCGGTAAAACTTCAAAATATATTGCGGAGTATTGTGAAGAAAATGATTTATCGATGCCAAAACCATCATAACGCTAGGCATGTTTTTAAATTTATACCCTTCCGATCGTATCATAGCCGCAATATATTTTGAAGTTTTCTGCCGTATTTGTCATTAGAATGTCGGCATAATCTTCATTCAAAGACCCTTAGGCCACAAATGGTCGGCGTTTCATTCATCCAAGGACCATGCTTAGGCTCATTTTGGTCGGCATTTTATTCAAACGAATACCATGCCTAGGCTATATTGTAGGCACTTTATTCAAACCTGGACCCCGCTTGAGCCTTTCATATTTTCAAAACAAAATTTTTGGATGAAATCGAACTCATAAGACGGATCAAAGGTTAATCTATTGAATTCATAATTTCAAAATTTTAATCTAAATTCAAATAATTAACCTAATCGAATTTTAGTATTAATTAACCAAGGGCAATTTTGCCATTTGGAAAAAGCCCAGTTAAGGGGTGGCTTGGTTTTACTTCATAATGACCAGATTTTGTCTTATTGGGTATACCCCGATTAGTTTGAGTTTACCCCAATCTCGCCAGGCAAAAAAAGAGTGGTGCCCAAAAAATCGTTCATAATTTACCTCATACTCATGGGACCCAAATTTTGGGCCTCAAGGCAGAAGTTTTCCCGTGGCCCATTGTGCACATATCTCATTCCTTCAAAGACAACAGAGACTCATCGAACACTGACATTTATGCTTCGTTTTTCTCATTAAGCACCATTGTATATTCCCCTTAAAATGTGCAATGTCTAATGGACTTTTAGGCATGACAATCTTATATAGTACCCAAAAAAAAAAAAGGGGGTGCATTACAGATTAAAAGAGCCTTGGCGAATGTAGTAGCTGTACACTACAAATGGACGTTAAGACTGGAGCTATGTTGTGAAAGGCGAGCGCGTTTGGCGCTTAAGCACCAAAGGCGCGGAAAATGTTTTGAACTCGCGGTGCGAGTTCAAGCAATCGATCAGCAACATCATCGAGGCCGTTGGATGTTGCAGATATGACATCATGACTTAACCATACTTATGAACTTATGTCATGTCTGCAACATCCAACGACTGTGATGTCATATTTACAACATCCAACGCTTGTGATGCTGCGAATTCGTTTTTGAACTCGCACCGCAAGTTCAAAAATTTTTCCCAAAAGCTCTAAGCGGCCTTGGACGGCCTAGGCACCAAATTATGTTTGGTATTGTTTTTTTTCAATTTTCGGGCGCTCGCCTGGGGCGCCTTGCCCAGCGCCTTTTACAACATAGGACTGGAGACCTCAATACCTATAAATTCAGATATACAGATTAGCGATTTTTATCTAGTGCATGTTAGTAACTAGCATATCCGCAAGTAGGAATCAGGCGAAGGGCGTACCACAACATAAACTTCCACATGGATATATACATATAGAGAGAGAAGAGATGTGTAGCTCGAAAGCAACAAATACACCTTAAACAGCTCCTTCACAAAAATGAACAAAAAATCATCCATGCCATTTACACCCCCATCTACGGGAAGTCTTCTTTTGTGCTATCCTACTTCAGTTCAGCTTGAAGCCCAAAGATTTGATCACTTGGTATGTACAGCGGATTCCTAACAAGGCCTACAAGCTTGCCTTCAGCATCCTCTAGTGGTTCCAAGTCCAACCAAAATCCTTGCCCTATCTCAACTTTGTCCTGAACACCACATTTACAAACTACATGATGTTTCAAATGAACATCTTAGGAAACAACATCTTAAAAAAAGAAAATGTTTAGGGATATATACATTGGGTCCTGTTAACGTGTATACCCGTATACACGTTAACAGGGGTATAATCGTCATATTTTACGTGGGGAATAGAAATCAGCGTACCAGGTATAATATGACTCAATCCTCTTTATCAGTGAAATTTAAATTCCGCCAGTACCCTTATTCTTTGTTAATCACGTCCTTAATTCACTCTAACTTTCCTTTTTATGCTCATCTTCCAGTTTTATCTTGTTCTTCTCCATGTTTATGATAATGTAATGCCCTAATGTCGCTGTTTCTAAAATAATTCAAAGATTTGTCTAACTATTTAATAAAATTATTTTATCTCTACAAATCTCTTATATAATTTCATCTTCATATTTTCATATTACCACTACTGATCGATCTATTTACAGTTCAATGGATAAAATCTCTATTGCAGCTGATCTCAGGGTAATTAAGATTCCATCAAGATTGGGTGGTTTTTTTTATTTTGTGGATATAAAACTCCATTAATGGCAGAAAGGGGAAATTTATCTGAAAGCTCCATCGAAAAAAAGAACAGCATCAGAGGTGGATAATTAGAATAAGCTACGAAATTGATTTACAAAGGTAGAAGAGATGATTTTAAAAACTGGACGTGGATTTATTTAAGTAGTCGTTCAGTTGGGGGAGATCTCTTGTATTATCACGTATCTGAAAGTATTCAAGTAAATATAATAGAAGATTAAAAAGGAAAGTGAAAACTGTTTATGACCTAGCCATATACATGTAAGTCTAATGAGTGAGTTAGATTAAAATGTAAATTTAGTGAGTGAATTAAATTAAGGGTAATAATGGAATTAGGATATGCTACCATACTTAAAATTTGTTTCCCCGGAAAAATTATAACTCCAATGAAAGTTACGAATTTCAGGCCAAAAATTAATCCAACAATTAATGCTTAACCAATATAGGGTATATAGGTTAACAAAAGCCATATACATTATACATAAAAGGCGTTAATTTTCCCGACAAATCTTGTGATTTGGGGTAACAACCAAACTAGTTAAAGGTAGTTTTCACATGATATTCTGAGGCAAATTTGGAGACACCATTTTTCTCACCCATGCATTGGTAGTGCTTGCATCAAACTGAATGACACCTCATTTTCTATTAGACGGAAATTCATACATCAAAAAGATAAAATTAAAAAAAAATAACTGGGAATTACAACTTCTCGGATTCATAATTTATTTATTGATAGTGGGTTCATACATACATAAAATTAAATGTACTAAACTTTGGAGATGAAGAACTAGTACAACTGAATAAACCAGCAGATTCAGTTTCTGATTTGAACAAGCGGAGAGGGAAGATATTTGGAAAGACCATTCCCCATTGAGTTAACCAAAAACACCATTGGATATGGGTAAAAAGGAATACAAAATGATAATTCCATTATACAGGAAATCAAAGATTAACATATTGAGAGGAGAAATCATAATGCTTGTTTGTTGTTGGTGATGCTGCCGTTGAACCACCACCGCTTGTTTCTACCATGGTTTTTCTGTTGCCGTCGGTGACAATCACAGATAGATGTAACTGGACTGTTTCTTGTTTTTTTAGGGTTAGGGTTTGCTCAAAGAAACCAAGGAGGCACAGATTGGATTGGATGCCCTGGTAGAAAACTTGACAACTTATATAAGGGTAAGAGATCTGCCCTTTTGATCTAACAGCTCTAGAGTATTCAATGACTGACCTGGGTAAGTGTTGATGGACGGCTGTGATGTGTATGTACACGTGAATAACTTTATGTGCATCTATTTTCTGCATAGATGTAGGAAGAAAAAGGATTTCCCGGGCAAAAAAAAAAAAAAGATTCGCCGGAACGACAAGTTTGAGCAAAAATCGGGTTGATATGCTTATTCCGGGCAACATGACAAAGTTTGGTTCATCAATCAGATTTTCGGCCAGGATGCAGACGTTGGATGCAGGTTTTAGCTCATAGGGACTCTTTTTTGGCTATGTATGTGACAGACTTGGGTCACAGGCAGCTGATTTTTCCCTGTTATCTCACAGCATCAATGTAGAAGTCGGAAATAACATTGCTGGGGTAGAGATTGCACCGAAGGCTAAACTGTCTACTACCTGGCAAACAAACTGCCACAAATGTACACTAGATTCGTACTTGAGAAGGGGCTGTACCACTATACCATGCAGTACATAGTCACACAACATAAACTGCGCATGGTGAAGAATACCAGTTGGACCTGTCATCTTTGGAAAATTCAAGCAATCATAAGTGGCAGGATGATAATCAAGCAAGCTTATACTACAAAGTGCACGGAAGGGGGGAGGATTCCATCAACTGTTTCCTGTACACTAAATTGTCATTTTTATACTAGACAATAGATTGCTTCAAATGAAAATACAAATTTTCAAAATGCTTGAAAGATTTTCATTGTAAAATCTGTAATCCATATTTTAGAGCTGAACAATGTATATATCAGACACAGTAAGTGCCCACTTTCAAGAGGAAATGAGAAAAATACAAAAGAATATAAAAAAGTGTAAATCTAACCTGATACACACAATGCGATAGTAACTGATGTTTTAACCTTGGCAACAGATAACACTGATAGAGAGTTATAGTATTCTTACTGCCAGAACCCGGTGTCAAAATGTTTAATACCAGAAAAATCAGCAACTATTCTTACATCTCGAAACATGCTTTTTGGATGGTTCACCATGAAATGTACAAGAAATTTGGATTGCTTTTCACCATTTGTCTGCAAAGTTAAAAATGGATAAAACAGATTTAATGAACACCCATGATGTCTACCATTATTGCAAAGCAACTAATCCGAGAATAATTCAAAAATGCTTTTAATCTGTCTTAGTGTTAAGCACTCATAGTGATATTTGATGCAGAACAAACCTAGTATAATCTGATAATCTGATTGAATATCTCAAGCATAAGAAATTTAACTTTTTTCTTTGAAGATAAGAAGATTAATAAACTGAAAAGGACAGAGGATGTTATTCAACCCTCAAATTTCACTGGCTTTCTTCTTCGCTTTATTTCCTACTAGCTGCCATAAAGTGGACACAGGTTAATAGCAACCAAGATTTCTGATAGTTGCAGACATGGTTGCTTGACTGTTAAAACGACCAAAATTTTGTGCTCTTGCTAAGATTTTGGTCGCTTAAACCAAGTTTTCTTGTAGTGCCTTCAGGCGAAATGGAAAAGACGCGGTAGGGTATTCGAGTCATTTTAAGTACCAAAGAAAAAAGAGGGTCGTACCAAACAATGACCTCTTTTCTTTATATTAGTATAAGATAAGATTGTATTCGGTCTTTGCTCACGTTTTGCTTATTTCTACTCACACGGCTCCACTTGCTAGAGTTAATTGCCATAAAAAAAGGAAGAATTAAACAGTTGTTTCAATATTTATGCTCATAGACACCTACTTTAGTGGTTTCTTTACCGAAGAAAACCCGCCTAACATCTCTACGATTAAATGAAATCCCTACTTGGCAAGTTTCGTAGATTAAAGGAGAATGCAAACTCAATGTAGTGACATTTATCCTCCGATTTTTCATTAAGCACCATTTGTACATTCCCCTAAAATGTGCATTGTCTGATGGCCTTTTGGATAGTGATACTTGTATAGTGTACTGAAGAAACAGATTGCATTAGAGATTGTAAAAGAGTCTTGGTGAATATAGTGGCTATGATGTTAAGACTCGATATCTCAACACATAAAATGCAGATTTACAGATAAGTGATCCTAATCTAGTGTTCGTTAGTAGACAGCATGTACGCACGTAGGAGTAGGGGAAAGCCATACCGCACCATAAAGTTCGACATGGATACAAGGAAAAACAAATCAATTGTTTATATGTTTGGAGAAGATATATATGTACCTTGGAAGCAAAAATCCACCAGGCTTCAGCATGGAAGCAGCTCCTTCACCAACATGAAGATGATTATGAATGCCGTTTTCACCCCCATCTAGAGTAAGTCTTGGATAGTGTATACCAACTTCAGCTTGAAGCCCAGATTTGGTATGTAAGCGGATTACTAACAAGGCTCGCAAGCTCGCCTTTAGCATCCTCCACTGATACTAAGTTCTAACCAAGATCCCTTATCTCAAATTTATCCTGAAAAGCACTTTAAGAAAATTACATTTAAAAAAAAAAATTACACTTTGAGAAAACTACATGCAGATCCCCCTCAACATACTCAAACCACCAATCTATTAAACAATTTGTACTTATCATAGACAATCTATTAAATGTAAGCGGTCTACCGAGCCAAAACAGAAATAGTTGTATTTACCAAAGAACTCAAACCAAGACTAATACAATGAACAAACTGCGCATCGTGGCAATGGATGCAAAAACAAACACATTCTAATTTAGGCAATGTGTTTCATACATAATCATTTGTGTATTATTAGATATCATCATGAATTCTAATTTAGGCGAGAGGACTGAACATTTAAACTCATTCTTCCTTTAAAGAACGTACAGATTCATAATTGACTCCCAAGCATTAAAACTAAATGCCCTGGAAGGCAATATATTTACGATAACATGGCATTAATTAGTCAAAAACAGGGGAGAGATCAGGCATTTAGGATGGCAGATGATAACAGGATTATGAGATGATGTAACAACGACATGATTTGAACATATACTCCAGCTTTATTATTTGAGTCTTAGGGGTTTAAGCAGACCATGTCACCTCTTGAAGTGCACCAATCGTAAAGTATACTAAGGTAAGGCTCAGGTTGAACCTATGACACTGAAATTTAGTTGAACATGGTAATCAAAAACTAAACTAACAAAGATAGAAGATGATGGCCACAAACACAACATTCCAGAGCTGACATTCAGACCTCATGCATTACTTTTACACAAAACTGAATATTATATTAACTCTTAATAGTAGCTTAAACGAATCCTCAGTATTAGGCAGTTCAATAGAAACCCGGAGGATCATTAGCTAATTGGAAATCTGGCAGAAAGCAAATAAAGCCAAACAGGGACGGACATGATGAAGAGTGGTAACATGCAAAGTGGCACAGTGTACATACTAATACCTCATTCTCCGTGTTGGGAAATGGAATTGGATTTCTGTAAGGAGGAATTAGGTGATGGCAAAGTTCGCTAACGTAATTATATAATGATAGGAGCAGTGGCTTGTTTCTGAGTATCAGCAGCCCTTAATCTAACCTATTTCTACCAATATTTAAAATGCACTAACAAGAAGCTAATCTGCTTGGTAGCACAAAAAGTAAGAAACATATCCAATAAGCATGCATTATAGATTATACTCACACTGCTAGCATGCTTCAAACATCATATATAAGAATTTAAGAGTAGAACAAAAGACACGCCTAGAATTGAGGTATCCTCTCTGTGCAACCCAGAAAGTTGGTGTTGATGTTGATGATGGTGATGCTGCAGAGGTTTCTTTGGGTGTTGGTGGTGTTGCTGCTGCTGCTGCTGTGAGTACTGGTGACGTTGCAGTGATTGCAGTGGGTATCGGTTATGTTGCTGGTGTTGTTGTGGGTGTTGGTGATGCGGCTGGGGATGGTGATGTTGCTGTTGCTGTTGTTGGTCAGTGATGGCCTTGCCATTCTGCCTAGCCTCTGCCAATTGATTAAGTTGCTTGGCCACAATAGGACCCAACCCAGTGCATATCTCTCGCCATATCTGACGCTGTTGATATGAATTTTCAAACCTTAGCACTTCCATTTCTCCCCTTGAATAACTTTGCTTATTTCCATTCAATTTCTTTTGACAGAAGATATTTCTAGCTTCAATAAGCATACTCAACACATCTTTCTTCGAGTTTGTGTCAGTAAATTTTCTCCTGGGTTGCCTTGTGTTCTCAGAGCAAATTCCAGCCCTTTTCTTACACAAATCAGCCCTTTTTAAACAATACGAGTAATTCCGATTTCCGCAGACATTCTTTTATTATTACTACCTGAGGCTGACAATTCTCCACAATTACTCAACTCAACAAGATTTCGAGATGGAGAAATTGAATTAGACTTATAAAATCATCTTGGGTTTTCTCATCTTGCTTAATTTCTTTATAAATTTTGTTACTAGTTTCTGAATTCATCATCTTAACTAGGGCATTTTCATATTGAGACATGGAGGGGGTTAAAGAATGAACTTGACATACCTCCACTTTCGCTGAATCTTTAAAAGAAATCTCTTCTTGGGTTTCTTTCATTTGTTCAGCAATGAATGGATCATCCAATTGGGTATTACCTTTGCCGACCGGTTCTTGATTCATCTTGACAACATTTTGTAACTGAGAAATGGGTTCATCAGAATCTTCTTTCTTCTTCATATCCACCATTAATACAGAAGAAGATTCATCATTCGAATTGCCGACAGAATGAACATGAATACCCTCAGAAATGAACATTTCTTTCTTCTTTTCTTCTTCTTCTTGATCAATTCCTAGAGTAACTTCATCTTTTTTCTAATCGTCATCATCAATTACACACATTGCACGGCATTGATCCCCAGAGATTTGTGAAGGAATGATTTGTGAAGGAATAAAACCCAAGACTTTATCTTTTTCAATTTCTGGTTTGAAATGGGTAAAATTAGAAGAACCCATAATAATGAGTTGTTGGATTTCTTTAGACATAACTGTGCATTTGAAGGTGAATTAGGGTTTGGGTTTGAAAGAAATCGTTTGAATCAGAGAGGGGTGGGTTAGGGTTTCAGAGATGAAGAAAAATACTCGTCTGTGTATTTCAAGATCTCATATCGACGAGCTCAATCATCCATCTCAGTACCTAAATTAACCATAAACCGTATCTTAATCATTTCAGTCTTGGAATCAAACCCCCCCGTTGCTCTGCTCACACCCCCACGACATATTGCAAAGGTCTTCTCTTTTCAATCCTCAGTTGAAACCCTATTATAGACAATTATATATTTTGAAGTTCAAAGTCAGGTTGCTACTCAAGTCTACCATTTCCAACCATCATGTATATCACTTGAAATATTTTTCTATTTTTAATCAAACTGAATAACACTTCATTTTTTATATTGATAACAGACTGAAAAAATGCTTTCGATTATGAAAAAAAAAAATCAAAGATCAAAAATTTCTCCAAATGATAATTTATTTATTGATTGGTAATTGGTTCACATACATAAAAAAAAAAAAAAAATGTAATACACAAGTGAGATGAAAAATTAAAAGCAGACAAAAGTGAGATAAAAAAATTTGAAGAGAAGTTAGAAGACATGGAGTCGGCCAAAAAAAATAAGACTGTGGATAGGAATGAAAAGGAATACACAATGATAATTCTTCTGCATTAGAAAAATTTCAAAGATTAACATATTGAGAGGAGAAATCATAATGCTTGTTTGTTGTTGGTGATGTTGCCCGTTAAACCACCGCTTGATAGATCTAATTGGACTGTTTCTTGTTTTTTTTTAGGTTTAGGGTTTGCTCAAAGAAACCAAGGAGGCACAGATTGGATGCCCTGGAAGAAAACTTGACAACTTATATAAAAGGGTAAGAGATCTGCCCGTTTGATCTAACAGCTCTAGAGTATTCTATGACTGACCTGGGTAAGTGTTAATGGACGGCTTGATGTGTATATACACGTGAATAACTTTCATGTGCATCTATTTTCTGGAGATGTTGGGAAAAAAAAGGATTAGCTGGAGGGACAAGTTTGAGCAAAAATAGAGTTGGCCAGGATGAAGATGTTTGATGCAGGTTTTAGCTCATAGGGACATTTTTTTGTTTTGGCTATGCGAGTATCTTACAGCATCGATGCAGAACTGGGAAATAACATTACCGGTGTATAGATTGCACCAAAGGCTAAACTGTCTGCTTCCTGTCAAACAATCTGCCATAATTGTACACTAGTTTCATACTTGAGAAGCGGTTGTACCTGGATGATAATCAAGCAAGCTCATAATGCAAAGTGCGCAAAAAAAAATTCAAGGGGAAAGGATTCCAACTGTTTCCTGTACACTTTAAGAAAGTGTACAGAAAACACAATGTCATTTGTATACTAGGAAATAGATTGCTTCATATGAAAATACAAAATGTTCAAACTGATTGAAATATTTTCACTATAATCCATATTTTTAAAGCTGAACAAGGTACTGAATATATATCAGAATATCCCACACGTAAGTGCCTACTTTCAAGAGGAAACGAGAAAAATACAAAAGAATCTAAAAAAGTGTAAATCTATCCCGATACACACAATGTGACGGTGACTGATGTTTTAACCTTGGCAACAGATTACACTGACCGAGAATTATAATATTCTTACTGGCAGAATCCGAGTCAAAACGTTTAATACCAGAGAAATCAGAAACTATTCTTACATCTCAAAGCTTGCTTTTTGGATGGTTCACCATGAAATGTACAAGAAATTTGGATTGATTTTCACCATTTGTCTGCAAAGTTACAAATGGATAAAACAGATAATTAGCACACATAATGTCTACCGTTATTGCAATGAAACGAATCCGAGAAAAAAAAATCAAAAAAGTTTATAATCTGTCTTAGTGTTAAGCATTCCATCGATGCAGAACAAACCTAGTATAATCTGATTGACCATCTCCAAGATAGATAAGTTAACTTTCTTTGAAAAGAAAAAGATCAATATACCAAAAAGGATGGAGGATGTTCTTAACCCTCGAATTTCATTGGCTGTCTTATTCGTTTTATTTCTTATTGTGTTAGTTCTATGCTCATGTTTTGCTTATTTCTACTCACACAGTTCCACTCACTAGAGTTTTACCTCCTTTTTTTTCATTAAGCACCACTTGTACATTCCCCCTAAAATGTGCACCGTCAGATGGACTTTTGGATAGTGATACTTATATAGTGTACTGGAAAAACGGAGTGCATTAGAGATAGTCTTGGTAAATATAGTAGCTATGATGTTAAGAGTCGACACCTCAACACGTAAAATGAAGATTTACAGATTAGTGATCCTAATCTAGTGTTCGTTAGTAGACAGCATGTACACACGTTGGATTAGGGAAAGGGCATACTGCACCATAAATTTCGACATGGATACAAGGGAAAACAAATCAATATATGGAGAAGAGATGTGTACCTCGAAAGCAAAAAATCCACAAGGCTTCAACATGGAAGCAACTCCTGCACAAACATGAAGATGATCATCCATGCCGTTTTCAACCCCATCTAGCGCCAGTCTTGGATCGTGTTTACGAACTTCAGCTTGAAGCCCAGAAATTTGGTCACTTGGAATGTACGCGGATTACTAACAAGGCCCGCAAAGCTTGCCTTTAGCATTCTCCACTGATTCTAACCAAGATCCTTGCCGTATCTCAACTTTGATGCACATTTGAAGAAAATGACACTTGATGAAAATCAAAATGCTTTGGGAGATACAGAGAAAAACCACATGCATCATTCCTTTTCTGCTGATGGTGTGCGTGTACATTAGAAGAAAATATACTATCAATTTGTGATTCGGAACAACAGACAAACTGAGGTAGTTTTCACATTATGTCGAGTGATTTAAAGGTCTGTCCAGACTATTCCACATACAAGTCCTTGCACATACAGGGACCCATGAGGATTTCCCTCATTTGTTGACCTCAAAACTCACCAAATTGGCTTGCTTTTGGTCTAAAAGAGAGGGAGATGCACATGGTCGATCTGGATGATCTTCCTCTTCATAGAAGTTTTGCATTTTATAACACATAATTATTAGACATCCCCATGAGGAGAGCTAGGAAACTAGGCAATGTTGCACGCATAACCAAATCGGTACTCACAGAAAAATATATTTGCCTCATACATTATTTTATTTTTTTCTGAAAGCAAAATATATAAATTGCTAAAGCCTCATACAATATACAAGTACATGCAGATCCTCTCATTATTTCCCCTCGGTATGCTTAAACCACCAATTCATCGAGTAGTTTTATTCAAATTCCAAACAGATAAATACAAGTTATGGATAGATAGACATCACACAAACTGTCTTTGAATTACTAGCTAAACATATGACATTACTAAAACACAAAATTGCAAAATTATATAATGAAGCAAAGTTCAAAGCCTCCTACATTATGAATGAATCAACTACAACTAACACCAATTCATCAAATCATACCTCTTGACATTGAATCACACAAACTTTCTGAATTAAGCTAAAATATGAATTGGAACTCAAATTCGTTTCAAAGTCGAATGAATCAACTACACTTACCTTCCCTTGAGTACCCAATTCCAATAGTGCTAATATATAGTCATGTATATTGTAGATAAGGGTATATTTTGAAGGGTTCAGTCTACCATTTCGAACAACTTGTATGTCTAGGGAAAATTCTGAGGCAAATTCGGTAACATTTTTCTCACCCATTGGTGTGCTTCACTGAATTCAGAGGCACTTCATTTTCTACTGATAACCGACTGAAATAAGTTGCAGATGTAGGTATGCTTTATGTTTGCGACATTTCATTAGCTATTTTCAAGAGTGATATATAAAATTATGAAAATAAAATAAAATAATAACTTTGGAGATGAAGAAATAGTAAACTTTATTTATTGATAATGGGTTCATACATACATAAAATTAAATGTGAAGAAATGGTGGGAGTACATCTGATTAAACTAGCAAATTCAGTTTCAGGGTTGAAACCATATCCTGAACAACCTCAAATGTGAACACAACTAAGAAGAAAACTGAAGAGAAAAAACAAACCGATAGACGATCGAGGAGAAACTAAAAAAACAAAGAGGGTTTTTAGAAACAAAAGCTGATGAGAATACTGTAGAGCAAGAACCAATAATAATATCTTGAGAGGAGAAATCATAGTGTTGTTCGTTGTTGGTGTTGATGCTGATGTTGAACCACTGCTTTTTTCCGCCATGGATTTGCCGCCGCTGGTGAGAGATGAGTGAACTGTTTGTTGTTTGGTTTTAGGTTTAGGGTTCTCACAGAAATAGGGAGGCAGCAGAAAACTACGCTAGTTATATAGGGCAAGAGAGTTAAGTTTTCTTTGACTGAACGTACTAGCTGACCTGCATATGCCTTAATAGACGGCTGTGATGTGTAATGGAAAAAATTATTGTGATGTGTAATGGAAAAAATTATCGCAATTATGGATTAGCACAAATCTTAAATAATATTTTTTGGAATAAGATTTTGTTTTGATTTTTTTTTTTGCCATTATATATATATATTCACAAAGATTTTTTGAAAAATGGTTTAATTGGAAACTATACATATGTTGGGTCACTAATCATTCTGATTATGGTGAAAATGTTTATAGCTGATTTTCCCCGGTTATCTTTCAGCATTATCAGTGTATTACTCAAACTAAAATTACGAACAGAAGAAATCCCAATGCCACGCACCCATCCTGGTAAAAAAATAAATAAAAATAGACCCATTTCCCAATGCCACGCACCCATCCCAATGCCAGAACAGGTGCCCAACATCTTTGATTTTCATTCGGGACAAACTTCGGTATGTCTAGCACCACCAATAAAACTACTGAGGTAGAGATTCTACAAGAGACTAAACAATCTACTATCTGGCATACGATCTACCAAAAAAGTACACTAGTTTATTACTACTTGAGAAGCGGCTGTACTACTATATCGTGCACTACATTGTCTACCACACAACATAGATTGTGCATGCTGAAGGATTACCAATTGGACCTGCCATCTTTGGAAAAGTTAAGCAATCATAAGTAGCGAGATGATAATAAAGCATAGATCATCCAATGAAGTGCACAAAACTTCTTCAAAGGTTAGGATTCCATCAAGTGTTACACTTTAAGAAAGTAAACTTTTTTTAAAGGTTGAAGGAATCCGTCAACTGTTAAACTTCAACAAACTGTACGAAAACCTGATGTCATTTTATACTAGACAATAGATTGCTCCAAATGAAAATAAAAAATGTTCAAATGCTTGAAACAGTTTCCCTGGAAACTATATTTTAAGACAGAAACATGGTATGCACATCACAATATCCCACAGTAAGTGCTACTTTCAATCAGAAACGAGAAAAATACAAAAGAATCTAAAGTTGTGTAAATCCTATCCTGATACACATAATGTTATAGTAAATGATGTTTTAACCTTGGCAACAGATGACACTGACAAAGAGTTAAAATATTTACTGGCAGAATGTAACAAGACGTTCAATACCAGCAAGATCAACTACTATTCTTACATCTAGAAGCATGCTTTTTGGATGGTTCATCATGAAATTCACAAGAAATTTGGATTGTTTTTCACCATTTGTCAGCAAAGTTAGAAATGGATAAAACAAATTTAACGAACACACATAATGTCTACTGTTATTGCAAGTAAACGAATCCGATAACCTAATGAACCTGACATTGGATTCAAGAATGCATTTGATTGGTCTTAAAGCAGTGCATTCATGACTTCAAAGATAACCTGATATTAGATATGGAATAGAGATTAATAAACTGAAAATGCTACTAACCACTGGAAGATGTTCTTTAACCCTCAGATTTCACTGGCTGAGTTCTTTGTTTATTTTCTACTCTGTCCGTCAAAAAATAAATCACACAATATTTTTTTAATAAGCTCGTAAACCTACTTAGGTGGCCTCTTAATTAAAGAAAACCCTCCTAACATCTTTGATGATTAAACATAATCTCTACTTGGTAATTTTGGTAGTTTAAAGGAGAACAGAGACTCAATGGACGCTGACATTTATCCTTCATTTTATCATTAAGCAGTATTGGTATATTCCTCCTAAAAATGTACAATGCAAAACGGACTTTTGAACAGTAATAGTCATAGAGTGTACCAAAAATACGACGTGCATTTGAAATTGAAAGAGAGTCTTAGTGGATGTCGTAGCTATATATTGCAATTGGATGTTAAAACGCGATATCTCAATATTTAAAATACATATTTCATATCAGCGATCTTAATCTAGTGTATATTGATACACAACATGTTCACAAGTAAGATTTAGGGGAAGGGTGTACCTCACCGTAAATTTCGATATGTAAACAAGGGGAAACAGATCAATTGTCTATAAAATTGAAGAAAATATGTGTACCTCAAAAGCAAAAAATCCACCAGGCTTCACCATGGAAATAGATTCTTCACGGAGATAAGAAGATCATCCATGCCATTTCACCCCCAAATTTCGCAAATCTTGGTTCGCGTTTACCTACTTCAGCTTGAAGCCCCAAAAATTAGTAATTAGTATGTACGGCGGATCACTAACAAGGCCTGCAAGCATGCCTCTAGCATCCAATTGAGGTATGTCCCTCAATAAAGATTGTTTCAGTGGACAAATAAGAAAGCTCGATTTGATATGAGCTCAATTAATGAAATTCTCATCCATGGAAAGTTCTGCTGATAGAGGTTACAAAAGGACTCACAAACGTAGTTCAAGGAATTAAGAGAAGCTCTTGTAGATAGTTCAACTGACCATACTCAGCAGATAGTTCAGCTCTTGTAAATAGTTGATATGTAAGAGGTCATAGGGTGTCTCGTTGGTTCCTAAAAATATTTTTTATCTTAATTGTGCAAGGGGTGGATGGACTGCAATGTCTGTGGCTCAAGTAGAGACGAGGTTGTCATGTGACATCTAGAATTATTAGAGTTTTGAAATCCCAATATATAAATTGTCTACTCTTACAAGAGAGAAAAGCTAGAACTCAGCTTTCCGAAGTCTCTAGAATTCAGGGTACTCTTTCTCAGTAAGAGAACACATGTTTATAAAGAATGGTGTTTTGATAACAAGTCTAATAAGATGTTTAATAACCAATGTGTTCACAAGAAATCTCAATATACCAAGATTTATTCCTCAAATCAGTTGCAAGAAGGGGAATATTTAGTGTTTAAGTCGATGACTAAAAAGAGAGGAATACATTGCATTTGCCTAAATAAGATTGGTTTTTACCGACTATGAAAAGGTGTGAATAAACCAAGTTGTAACAGCTAACAAGTTACATTTATCACGAAGTGGAGAGTTTCTAAAACTATCTCGCATACATCTGCTATAAATAAACGATGATGTTATTGTGACGACAAATTAGATGTATGGATATAAGACTTGTTTCAACAATTTTCGGGCACTTAAAACTGCTCAAATGGCACCAAAAAGAACACTCATGAAATCACCTCTACTTGTTACGTTTGAGAGCACGTCTTCCTTGACCTTTCTTAGGAGCAGCTTTCCCATTAAATCTCGCATTTCAAGCTTCGATAATCGCCTACACAAATTTGCATTAAAAGTCTGTCAGACATTGCTGAACAAAAAATAAAAAACATAATCAAGCAAGAAACAGAACAAACAATAAATTGTTTGTATGATCTGTAATTCGGGAACCAACAATCTCAATGAAAATTAACTTGTAACTTAGACAGACAAATTTACATATCCCTCAACACTCTCAACATATAACCAGATATTAACAGACACGGAAGTCGAATGCACAAATACTGAAGAGTTTTCGTATGCAACACAAGTTTAGCAGCAACAATATTCAAAGATCAATAAACATTAATTACTAATTAGGTAAAGGGGTGGTAGTGATGATTACGCTTTTTCTTCACGAGCCATGACAAGAGGATCATCCCTCTTGATATCATACGGGTACCATGCAGCCACTTTCTCGCCAATAAGTTTTTTCCTAAGAATTTTGATACCAGATGGTTGTCCAGTTGGGTTTAGCACATGCCCAAATATCCGAGCTCGAGCTTCTGTAACCCCTTTTAATGCTGCCTCGGCTAACAATAACCTGAAGTTACTCATTCTACTACCAAAAAAATGCTGCATAAAACAGGATAACTTGCGTGAACGATTGACATTTGTTTGTCATTTCAGATTATAGTATAACAAATGTAATAAATCCAAAACTATTACAGGGTGAAGTATGACAAACGCGTTGAAATATAGCATATTGTTAGAGATTAAGACAAAACAGAAAACAACCAAATCAACACCTGACCTTAACTTTCTATTTAAGAAACTTGATATTGGGATTCATACAATTACATTTTACATTTTGAAATGTCGAGCAATAACAACGAGATTTATCGGTATAGAATCGGGATTTTAACGATTCGGGAAGAACATAAACCCAAAGAAAAGAGATTAAGGAAAAACTAAAAGAATTTCATGTGTGATGTTCGGTGTATACTAGTAGTTGCTACACACAAAAGGGTAAAAACCAACAAGATGTCAAAAACAAGCACACTAACATTACTGAAACAAGAAAGCCTTGGCTTTGGGATTTTATTAAGAATTTCCGAATTCGAGTATATATCCTGGTAACATAAAGTGCAAACTGAGTGTCTGGTTTCTTTAGTAGCATACAACACATTCGATTATGTATAACACACTTAGTGAACCCAAAATTTAGCAATAATGTATTCGACTTTGCATATTGAATCAAGGATTAACTAATACGAATTGTAGTAAATGAAACACACCAAGTTGCCCAATCGGGTCATTCCCATAATCTTTTTTTTTTTTTTGCTATAATCAACACCCACATTGTTTCCATGAGAGAACGGGCAAGAAACACAATCAAGGAAATACACTAAAACCTTTCGAGGTGCTTAATGTACTCTTCACATTACCAAAGACAACTAAGATGCGGAATACATTAATCGACAAATCGCAAAAATTCCTATAGACATTCTAAACATCGGAAGAAAAATGTAAATTTGATACATCCATCCTACTAGTCGCTAGTTGAGAAATCACCACCAGTAAGAAAATTATTATACAATGGGAAATAGAATGGAAACCACCATGATAATAAAAGAAATCCTTACCTGAAAATTAAATCTTGTGTGAGATTCGATCCAGAAGAACCAAAATTGAATTTTAGATCAAACAAAGAAACTTTAGAATGAGTCTGAGATATTTTGGTTGTGGTTTAGGGTTTTAGGTCCGTCGGACTTTCTCAGTGTAATTTGGTTTTGGGGAGGAGGAAGAGTTGGGGATGTTTTTCTTATACGTTATCACGTGCCAAACGGGCGTTTCAAGAATCATAAAATTAACAGTCAAACTTACAGTCAACTGACCTACAAAGTTCTGCAGCTATTTAAACTTGTCAACGGCCGCTTCAGGAAAAATTGCGCTGTCAGTTCTACGGAACTGACAAGCCAATGAAACGGTTTATGCTATTCACGCGTCCTTTTTTTTTGTTTTATATTTTTTGAAGGAAGGAGAGCCCCTAGAAATTATTTACGCGACTACCTCATTCAATTTCTTTTTTTTGATTTGCGAGTTTTCAAACTCTGATTCTCTATTGAGAAGAAAAAAATAGCCCACAAAACTTCTGCTACATTCATAATCCATAGCCCTTGATCGTGTAGGTGAGGATTTGCGAAATATTTATGTGAAACATCTTCAATAACATACTTGAATATATGATCATGATTGAATACAACTGAATGTCATATATAAACCATCGGTGATAGGAGACAATTTAACTAGCAATAACTTGTCATCAAACGTTGGAAAGAAAAGAAAAACCAAACTAGAACCTAAAACGCAACTAAACGATAGAGTTTTATGTATAATACATAAGAATTATATTAAAGATCATGATCTGTTTGGAAGAACTAAAATATCAACAGCCCTTGATCTTGAGGTTTGAAGGATTACATAAAAGAGGTGTCACAAAAACATACCATCTTGTTTCATTATTATACCATATTGACATAACAAGCGTGCAATGTGATTTAAATTTGTTGAGATTACATATATCCAAATAATATGGAAGATATTAACATGAGTTTTGATCCTACAAGTGAGAAAGAAGATGCTCCAAAGAATAACTTGATCACTCCTTAAATTGGTTTGTTGCCCATTTATTGCATACTCCTCAATTATAGCATATGTTAGATTAAATTTTTCTTCAATTTAATTTCCAAATCACATACCGTTGTCTCGTCCATCAGAGAAGAAATTGTATCAAAATCAGTATGGTATTCAAATTTTTGCAACAGAATCTTCACACGAATAACAAAACCAAATTTCGTCGAACAGAAAATTTCTCTATTCTTCCTTCCACTAGTCTGGATTGATGAGATTGTAGAGACAATATTTGAAGAAAAACTATGCTGTAACAAATTGACACTTTGATTATATCATAGAATCTCATTAGAAAGCCCCAAGGATAATAAAATACCGTTGTAAAAGTGTAATGAATTTAAAACAACAAAATGCCATGTAGTAGGCATTGATAATTTATTGAAATTAAACAAGAAAAACATATATCTAAAACCTAAATATTGCAAGAACACAATATTTTTATTAAAAAAATAAAACAACAGAATATTGTTTTCTAGATCTACTCAGTGAATCTAAGATCCAAAACCGAGTAAATATAGATTAAATAGGAAGATGATGGAGGAAAAATAGGTTGAAGAAAAATTAGGATAATTGTTTTGGGAAAATAGTTATGCAGAGCCAGAAAGACGGAGAGGAAACCAATATGATGAAAACAAAATAGGGTCACCAGTTAGTAATAATGGGTTTTTTAACGATGGAAGGACACCCCCTACATAAATATTTTTCATAATGCCTAAAAAACCCTTATTTACTTAATATTAATCATTTGATTAGCTAATCATTAGATCAATCATTTAAGGATTTTGATTTACACAAAAAAAAAAGTGACTTGAAGTAGAAAATTGGAAGTGGGTGAATCTCTAATGATGGAGAAACCAGATTTTACGGAAGTGGAAAATTGAAAGTGGATTTTTATTTTACGGATACCCCAGAGCAGCCCGCGATTGGTGTATCCAGAAAGGGATCAGTGGTGTTGTACGCAAACCAGTTATACTCCGGGAGATGGAAGATGAGTTGCATAGAATTTTTCCACCTTGAAACAAAAACTCGTTTTCCACCCTTCACACTATAAGAGATTAAGACTGACAGAAGATTGGAAATTTGAGAGATATGTATATGATTGTCTATACAGTAAAACCTCTGTATAAGAATATCCTAGGGACCACATAAAAATAATTTTATAAGGAGGCTATTCTTATATGGAGGTTTAACTTGAATATACCAAAAGAAAATTTTCATATGTGTACTTGGGCATATACATGCATATGCATATGAAACACAAAAATGTATTCAAGTATATACAAAACTATTTAAATGAGGATTTTCCTATATATATTTATGTATACACAAAATTTGTGATAAAACAATTTCACATGCATCACAATTATCACATCGAAAATTGACAAATGAAATCAAATGAGTATGAAGATATTCATATTAAATTGTACACAAAAAATCGTTTTGAAGAAAAACAAACTTGTAATATGGTTACAAGAATCTCTTCATCTTAAACTTTGATGTATGACAAATGTTATATAGTTATATCATGATTTCAATTATTCTTATATGGAGGTAGGTTCCTTAAGACGGGACCAGAAAAAATTATGACTTATTCCAATATGGAGTTTATTCTTTAATATAACTGGCCCAAATCAGGACCATAAGAATGTTTCCTAAAAAGCCTTGAAAACTTTATAAAACCCTGAAAACTCTAAAAAGCCCTAAAATGTCAAAAGAGTTCTGAAAAATCAAAAGAGCTGTGAAAAACTTTAAAAAGATCTGAAAACCTCTACGAAGCTCTGAAAACCTCTAAAAAGCTCTGAAAAGCTTTAATTTAATTATATCCCGTAGCATTGGTATCTACCAGCTAGGAGATTCGTTAAAGAATGATACTAACAAATTTCGTACAATAATGAAGATCATCTTTGAATGTTTCCTAAAAAGCCTTGAAAACTTTATAAAACCTGAAAACTCTAAAAAAATCTAAAGAGCCTAGTATGGCTAATCTCTTAGCTCCAACATCCATTTCAGAGAGATTGACGGTTGAAATTAACCATAGAAGGCAACCGCATGGGTCATCTACGGTTAGTATTTGATGAACATCCAACTGTAACTAGTTAAAACTGGGAAAAGCTACAGTACGATTATTTTCTTTCGAGACGAACGGTAAAGTTACGGTTGGTTTGTTGGTGTATAGTGATATCGTTTTAGTCAAAACCAACCGTAATCAACCTTAAAATTTAAATTATTTTCACTCAGGAATATTTACGGTTGGTATTGCTTGAGTTTTACGGTTACAAAATCACCCGTAACTGGATATTTCGACTAGTTTTTTAAGATTTACGGTTGGTAGTACTACGATTACCAACCGTAACACATTCAGAAATCGAGATTACTGTTGGTAATCGAAGAAAGATCAACTGTAACTCCAACAACACGCCTAATTTAATTCAAATTTGAATGCATCTAACCTAATTCGAACATAAAAGAATAAATACAATGGGTTTCTCGAATCCAACCTCACATAAATCATACCGGTTAATCATCGATGGTTTAGGGGTTTGAAAAAAAAAAGTTAATGGAGGTGGACAATTAAGGTTAGAGGAGAATAGAAAACATAAAAGAAGACTGATTTTGATTTTAGTTTTTTATTGATTAGGTTAAAATAGTAAAGGGCATTTAGACTATTAACGATGGAGGACACCCCCTAACCAACTAGGTAGACATTAGAATAATGGGTGAAGTCCCTCTAATGGATTCAACGGCCTCTATAATAGGTTTCTAGATTAGATGCTTGTCAAAGTTGTGTTGATTTTTTGATAATGGAAATACAAAATAATTTTTCAAACATTTTCTATGTATTTGAAGACTGAACATGGTGTAGATACTTTGGGACATACAACAGTGAGCGCATACCGTCATGAGGAAACGAGGAAATTACAAAAGAATCTAAAATCGTGAAGGATGCCAGTTAGACCCGCTATCTTTGGAATATTCACGCAATCAAGTGTCAGGATGAAAATCAAGCAAGGTCATATTACACAGTGTGCAAAAGTTTTCCAAAGGTTGAAGGATTCCATCAAGTGCTTCTTGAACACTTTAAGAAAGCGTACAGAAAACACAATGCAATTTTTGTACTAGACAATAGATTTCTCCAAATGAAAATACAAAATTTTCACAAATCTTGAAACATTTTCATCTTCTAATCCATAATTTAAAGATTGAACAAGGTATACATAATACTATCTCAAGGTAAGTGCCTACTTTCGAGAGGAAAAGAGGAAAATACAAAAGAATCCAAAATGGTGTAAACCTATCCTAATAAAGAATCCAAAACTGTGTAATTTTATTTTTAAATACTTATTATGATAGTAACTGATATTCTAATGTTGGCAACAAATAACAGCGATTGCTAACATTGGTAATTCCCAAGATACTATGTCTCGTCTCTCGTGGTTTTATGACTTTAATATTTTAATACAGAAGTGATTAGGGAGCATATATTTTTGGATTCCTCAATTCAAGGAATTTTGAATATATTCTTCAGTTTTCCAAACAAAAAAGTCCTATTATGAAAGAAACCTGGCCGAATGTTACTTGTTATACTATGGAGGAACCTTGGTTTCATACAAATAGAGGTGTGTATGAAAACTTAAGACTTTGTGTGAGAAGATTCAAATCCGAAATTACTTGAGTAGTGCATGAAGGTAGGTATATATAATGAAAAGTACTATGTGGAATCAAGTGTATAACTTTCATATTTTTAAACTCTTTGGTATTAATTATAGACTTGTGAATGGAGTTAATGTGGAAGAGTGTAAATGATTTGCTCATGAACCTGATTATATCTCGTTCTGCATAATCCTGGCAATGCTAGTTGTGGTAAGGAGGTGTATATGCATTGCCACTAACTAGTGGTAGAATTTTTGGCAGTAGTTATTGCTTTACAAAAGGGATGTCGGGATGAGTTAATTTTAGGAAAATTATTCTTTGCTCAAACTCGAAAGTTTTTTTCATTGGTTTTGCTAAGGGAAAATTCCTTGGTTTGTGTATGTTAGATGGAGATGTGTTGTCAAGATTATGTTGAATATCCAATTGTTTCACTATTACATAAAAATCAATTTCTCTGCTGATAGGCTTGCGAAAAGAGGGTGCATGGTTATTTTCTGGCAACAAGGAAGTGATCACGGATATGCCTAATTTTTTAGTTGTATTAAAATGTCATAAATCCTTATTTCAGATTACTTTAGCTTTTTCCCTTTTGTTTTTGGTTGAAAGTCCTTTCTTTACTTTTATTTGATGGCTTTGATTTGTTATCCTGGCTTCTTTTTACAAAAAAAAGGTATTTTGTAAAATGGTCATATTAGGGTCTGGGTTGAAGAACATGTCATTGATGTGTTTGGGTCATGGACTCACCATTGACTGTCAAGTCAACTGTTAGTTTGACATTTCAAATTTGGTTAAAGATATGCAGTTAACTAGTATCAATAATCGCCTCTAAATTCTCGCACTATCTTACCTGAAGTTTTTTTTTAGTTGTGATATGATACCTACCATTGAGCAAGACCTTGTATTGGAGGAGATAAGGTGCTTCATCTATCCACAATTTATGATTTTGGGCTATGTTACATTTGGAAAGCTTTGAATTTGGTTTATTTCCCCCTAAGTATCTTTCATATATAGTACACCTTCAAAACCCAAGTAAATCTCGTTTTTCATCTCAACCATAATTAGTATGACCAACATCATCATCATGATAATAAACATGATCCTCACTATCATAGTGTCATTATGAAAAGTGAAAATTATCGTCTTCTTTTCGCCTTCTTGTCGTCTTCTTCTTCTGGCATTACATTTTCCAGCATGTAGTCAGATCTGTTAATAGCGGGAAGAAGAGCTTCAAACAACTAATATTTTATTATAAGGACCCCATATTAAGGAATACCGATAATGTTTGTAAATGATTATTCATAATTCAATTTCCTTTCCGTGTTAAATTATCATCTGATGCTAACTATTGTCACCATGATGCTACACTGTCTTGAGACAACACATAGTTCAATTAATTCCAACCAACTAATTCTACTGAATTAAAGTTTTTAAGGTTGTACAGTCTATCACCTTGAGTTCTTCCAGATTCTTTGACTTCAACCATACTTCAAGAAAAATATATATGCAGACTATGGGAGTTGCCTACTTCTACACGTTTTAGATTTTCCGATAAAAACTACACTGGCATTGAGCCATGAATAGCCTACTTCAATATACGACAACCAAAATCCACCGCAACAACATCAATGCACTTTAGGATGTTATGTATTTTAACTATTTGACAAGGGTATTTTAGTAAAAAAATAAACGGTTAAAGTGACTTTACGACCCAAGTGCATCAATAACATGTTCTAGGACCCAGGCCCTAATATGACCAAAAACATACGATCATTTTACAAAATATCTTTTAAAAAGTGTGATTAAGCATTAAAAAAAATCTATAAATAAGACAAAAAATACTTTGATATCAAAAAGTCGGCACATGCTAAATAAAAACCATGATTATAAATATGTCATGATCAGAGATATTCCGTTTACATCTCGGCCGTGTTAGTCCCGTCGAATCAAGATCAAACGTGTAAGAAAATTTTCATTATTTTTCTTGATCTCGAAGTTTTGCCTTGAAGGCATCTGGCCGGTCTTTGGTTGCTTCCTTCCAGCAGTAGGCTAAGTCGCCTTGTGATCGGATTAGGTGGAATTATGTTGCTTCCTTTTCTAGTCATAGTGTCACCATGTATGGGTGGTTTAGGTGGAAAGTCAAAAGGTTTTTTTCTAGGATAGTCGTTTATGGGTCTGTTTCTTTTTTATCCGTTTGGTAAGTTACCTTGATATCTCTTTTTGATCCCTTTGGATGTTTAGCCGTGTTTTATTGAACTCTATTTGGACTACCCCGTCTTTGGTTACCTACCCAAAATAATTAATATCCGAGTTTTCGATGCTCGAAGGAATCATTAATTTCTTTTGTTTTTTTTTTTAAAAAAAAAAAAAAAAAAAAAGTTTTATATTTGGTCTAATCCATCATTTCTTCTTGTTTATTATACCCATATTGATTACAAACTGCTCCTAGTCTTGTGTTTGGCGCAAGTATGGCACTCCAACACACCAAATTTCTTGTCCCAGTTGAACTACATATTTCTTCACTCCCTTGATCCTTCTGTGTTTTCTTTTCCCATATAAGCATACATTTTTCTCATTTTGATTTCATTTCTGCTAAGATTCTAATTCTCACAAATACCAAATCTCAAACCCACCCCTCAGGCAAGCCGCTTTTATAACCTGTTCAATTCACCAACCCTAAGCCATCTCCCTATTCCACCATCGGCTGCCACAAATAGTCTTTAAGCTTCCACAAACAATCCCTTCAGTTTTCACCTCCTTTTTTCTCCTTCGCCTACAATGAACATCCTGGCATGGAACTGTCAAGGTGTTACCCAACCAACAACAATACAACACCTAAGAAGTTTAATATCTTTGTATAAACCCGACATTCTATTCCTCTCTGAAACGTTAGCTAATGGAAATCATATGATGGGCCTTGCGCAATCACTACGGTTCCAAAACCACTATACCGTTCCTAAAATGGGCAGACGAGGAGGACTATGTCTAATGTGGAGTAACGACATTAACATCCAAATAACTCTACACACCGGAGAGCTACATACACGCAATAATCACCCCCGACTCCTAAACAACCTTGGATATTCTCTCCGGCATTTATGGCCCGCCACACCCGGTAGCAAGAACAGATTTCTGGCAGACTTTTCCATCAATATTTTCCAACATAACTCCAACTACTCCATGGATTTTGATGGGAGACTTCAATGACATAATGGACCAATCCGAAAAAAAAGGAGGCAGGCAAGTAACTTACGCTCAAACTCAACCTTTTCTCACAATGGTAGATCAGATGGGCCTTATCGACTGGGATTTCGAGGCGACCCATACACTTGGACCAACAATCGGATGGGGCAAGATAACATCATGGAACGCCTGGATAGAGCATTGGCAACTCAACATTGGCGTACTGCAAACCCTCATGCTGGAGTTACTCACCTGCCAAGAATCGCCTCGGACCATGCACCAATTTTGCTGCAAACTAAAGCAGTGGAATGGCAGGGGGAAAAAAACTACAAATTCGAGCATTTTTGGTTATCTCACCCTCAACTCAGACAAGTGGTAGAAACTGCATGGATTCAACAACATGATACAGAACCTTCACTTGACCTTCAACTAAAACTTATCACAACCAGCCAAACTCTTTTGGATTGGAATAAGCAAACATACGGCCACTTCCCAACAATGATTAAAAAATCAACGACGCAAATAAAATTGCCCAACACCATTGCGCAACTAGTCAAGGAAATGAGCTAGAATACTGGTTGCAACAAGAAAATCAATTAAGGAATCACCACACAACCCTACTCCAATGTCATGCAACTTATTGGCAGCAAAGATCCAGAATTCAGTGGCTACAATCAGGCGACAACAACACAACTTTCTTCCACACCAAAGCAACCATTCATCGGAGTCATAACAACATTCAACAACTACAAGACTCGCAAGATAACTGGATTACCAAAAAAGATGAAGTGGTACAACTGCTACTGAACCACCACACCGACCTTTATACGGCCCCCAACACAATAATCGATGAAGACCTCTTTGTAGGAATCAACCCTAGATTGACACCCAGGCAATGTGATTCGCTCACTGCAGAAGTAACACCAGGGGAAATCAAGCAAGCACTATTCTCTATAAACTCTGAAAGTGCCCCTGGTCCTGATGGATATACTAGTAAGTTCTTCAAAACCTTTTGGGAAACTACACATACACATTTGATTGCTATGGTCCGCAGTTTTTTCAACTCTCTCAACATTCACCCACTCATGAACCATACAAATATTACCTTAATCCCAAAAATAGAACATCCTTCAAAACCATCACAATTCAGACCTATAGGACTTTGTAACGTTACATATAAGATCATTGTCAAAATTTTAGTCAATTGACCAGCATTTCCATTTATGATAAGCCCTTATCAGAGTGCATTTGTTCCCAAAAGATCGATACACGATAATATTGCAATCGCGGGAGAATTATTTCATCATATCAGAACCTCGAGCCGCACAAAAGACCCAAAAATAGCACTAAAATTGGATATTCATAAGGCTTATGATAGTTTAGACTGGGGCTTCATCAAGACAACGCTCACCAAACTCGGATTCCCAATAATTTTTGTGGACTACATAATGTTATGCATCACCACGATCACATATTCAATCAACATCAATGGTACACCACACGGCTATATCACTCCGACTAGAGGCATTAGACAGGGCGACCCTCTTTCCTCTTATATTTTCATACTTTGTGCGGAAATTCTCTCCACCAACTTGGGGAACTTGGAAATCCGTAAAAACATAGGGGGGCTACGCATATCTCAAAAGGCGCCACCAATCTTGCATTTGATGTATGCAGACGACCTACTCATCACATTTAAAGCTTCTACGGAAAGTAGCAATCATCCGAAGAACTTTGTTGCAATCCTACGGTTCATCGGCCAGGCGAGTTATTAATACTTCAAAATCAATAATTATCCACCACCCAAGACCGGAGCAAAGATAAGGTAGACAATCTACGACACCTTTTCGGAATGCCAACCACATCAGAACCCCCAATTTATCTTGGGGTCCAATTCAAGATGGGAAGAACCTCTCGTCACATCTTTGAGCCCCTCCTCCAAAGATTAGCACGAAAAGCGAAAGGATGGATGACCAAATGCCTAACAAATGCCGGGAGGTTAGTTCTCATTAAAAACTCTCTCACACCTACCGCAAATCATATTATGCAAACTCAACTTTTACCCACAACTGTTCATCAACAAATAGACCGAATCACAAGAAACTTCTTTTGGGGGCATGACTCATCAGTTAGGAAACTTCATACCTTGGGTGGTGATAAATTAACGAAGCCAATAACAGAAGGAGGGCTAGGTATAAAGAAAAGTAGAGAACACAATCAAGCTCTACTCTTGAAAAGAATTTGGAGTTTGCATGATCATAAAGACTCCATATACACAAGCCTATGTAACGAGAAATACCTAAATAACCGACCAATTCTTCAAGGAACCATCACCATCTCACCTTCGGCTAGCCCACAATGGAAACAACGGCATCCCTCATACCGACGGTCCGTAAACATACTTTCCACCAAATAGGAAACGGTTTGACAACCCTATTGAGGCTAAGCGGATCCCACATTCAACGAACCTTGATTCAACACAATGTTACCCTATCCAGGATGGTAGACATAATTGACCCTATCTCTCATAACTTGGATCCACGACAAACTAAACACCCTCCCCCCTACATGCTTCACAAAGAATTAGAAATATCCACCTCCCACTAGGCGACAACGAGGACAAGATCATCGCCGCACTCCAAATCTGGAAAATACACTACGCCTCGGTTACAAATGCCTCAACTCAAGAAGCAAAGCACAACCTCAATCGAACCCCCTTCCAAAGAACAAAATTTCTTTGGACCTTACCATGTCCACCAAAAATTAGGCTTTTCTTGTGGAAAGCAATTAATGAAGGACTACCAACCTTCATTATCTTAAACAAAATCCATCTTGTCAGTTCCAACCTCTGCCCTCGTTGTAATTCCGATATAGAATCAGCTGATCACATACTCTTACGTTGCCCTGTAGCGATTACAACCTGGGACACCTTACTTCATCAACTCACAAATACCCAAAATATCCCCATTACAATCCAAAACGTAATTACACTCAAACAACTATCTCTCAACTCCTACTGACAAGCCCTCCGCATTCATCACCGCCTTTTGTTATCTTTTCTGGTCACTACGGACCACTAGAAACGATTTTGTCTACCGCCAAAAACAAGCAACAACAAATGACGTTTTAGTTTCAACATTAAAGCTACAACAAGAATATATATGGGCTCAAGAATCCCTACCACCGATCCTTAGGGCGACTTACCAACATCCACTCCTTCAAGAGGAAACAACAACAACAACGTCAATGGTAGGATGGTCCTCCCCATCTTGATTGGATAAAAATAAATACGAGATGGCGTTTTGCGAGGACACCCGAGGGTGCGGGGGCGGGCTTCATTTGCGAGGAATTCGGAAGCAAAAGTCATTATGGCTCTCGCGCAACCACTAGGAATTACTACCGGCTTAATCGAAACCTGGTCACTGCTACTAGCCACAAGAACCACGACAGAAAGACAATGGATGAAAGTCCTTTTCGAGACAGATTACTGAAAATTTAATGCACTTTGTTACCTCACCTATAAAGACTGTGAGTGGTATTTACAGAGAATGATAGCAAAGAAATAAAGCATCATATCAATCACATACCACACACAGCCATCCAACACAACTACAGAGAGGGAAACCAAGCGGCAGACGGACTTGCCAATCACGCAGCGGATGGAAGCCAGACAGGAAATCTTGGAGCCAAAATATGGGAACAAACAATCCCAAGTTTCATTAGTCAAATTGTACTCAACGATTCTATGGGTACTAGATACCCTCGTGTAATTTCCTCCTAGTTTCTTTAATAAATACATGCTTCAAAAAAAAAAAAATATTGGTATAATTGAAGAAAAAACTCTAGAGTTCTCTACATCCTTTAGTGGGGTGATATCTTGTGCGATTTTGAATGTTATATATCTTCATTGATTAAAATTAAAATCTTAATATCTTTTCGTACGAGGTTTTAAAAGAATCCAATAATTAAAAATAACGATATTCATGATGTTTTATTTGAAAGAAATATATGAATTTATTCATGGACTTCAAAAAGGAAACAAATTATTAGGTTGTACTTGATAAGAGTCAATTATATGGAATTAGCCATCTTTCCATGTAAATTATGTGTTCTCTGTTGTTTGATTACAAATTTATTCCCATTGAATTATGGGTTCATTTATAAAAAGCACAATCTAGAGTATATTTTTAACTTAATTCACTGGTTGAAGTCATAATAGTACAATGGTAAAGTCACTGGTGATGATACCAGTGACCTAAGTGTGAAACTCGCGAACACCAAATTCTTTACCGATCAAAAAAAAAAAAAGGAAGGAAGGAAAACAACATAATTCCATGAAATTGCATAAAGTCTTTCCTTTCTTTTCCCAGGATATTGATTCCATGGAATACACTTCCATGGAATTATTTCCTTTCTCTGGTATGAAGCACAACCTTAGATTTAAATCCACATGATCACCCATTAATTCAAACATCTGGGTTGCTCGAGATGGTAATGGTGGTGGGTTTATTTCTTAAGATCATGCATTAGTGATTTTTGTTGTATATAATATAATGCATGTGATTAATTACTAGCATATACCTATATTTATCCACGAAGTACACATAAAATGCACCTGAATGCATAATGCATATTCTGACCAGAAATATGTTTTTTTCCAGGTTGCACCATAGTGCATTATGCATATACTAGGATATGACCCGTGCCGTAACGGCACGGGCTTTGGTTCTTTGGAATGTTTGCTTCACTTGTTTGATTAGTTATATTATTGTAGATCATACTCCTTAGGAGTTCAATGTGGAATAAGACATCTTTATTGTGACGATTTCGCAATACTATGAATTTGTATCATGTATATTACATTATATCATTAGTTGTTAGTGTGATGGACACGATGGTCGATCTATCAAATTAATGAAACCTTTTTCCATCATTGCTTTTCTGTTTCTGAAGTTGTGGAATGTGATAGTCCTATTGATATACTGTCAAATTATCACTTACTGTGAATGCAGTTGAATTATTTCGATTTACTGTAATTTTTTTAGTATTCCTACTTATAATTAAAGTGAATCTCCAACAATATTGTTATTAATTTGGTCAGAGTGCCAATTGGTATATGTTAACCTAGAAAACTCATTACATATGTGTCTCCCAGTAAAGAAAACCCATATTTGCTCATGTTTTCCCATCATACGATTTTAGGCTCCCTTTATCATTGCTTGAATAGTTCTATCAGTTTTTCCATTTGGGTTTATCGGTGTATCCTGCAAAGAAAATTAGTAAGTATGCTAGATTCTATTGGTGTGAACATTTGTTAAACCTAAAACGTGTTCCAATTATGGTAGCCTTTTTAAATTCCTATTTCGTCGGCGATCAACCTAAGACGGAGGTAATGTATTTCAGGGTATTTTTTGGTCATTTTTATGTTCTTGGTGTATGTAATTTTCAATAAACTTTCTTTAATCATAAATCTTATAAGTGATGCATGAAAATATGATTGATACCTTCATATTCCAAGCAAAGATTGTGAAGTAACGCATGAGAGGGTGCTATTTGATCATTCGATTTTAAAATCCTACATGATCGATTTGCCAATCAAATCCTCATACGGCTATCATTTAAATCTACACCAAGGATGTGCCAATCGAATCCTCATACGGGTATCAGTAGGCATAAGCTGGTCAATCAGTGGTTCTTCATGTTTTAATGCAGTTGTTTCATCGAATATAATTCAAAACTAACCACATCCTCTTGGAGTTTCAGGAGCTAGGGTGGGAAAGTATGGATCTTAAAAATGACTTACCTTCATTTCGTGTCGGTAAAACTTTTGCTTATTGTCGAGTCCACACAATTATGCTCTACAAATCTAATATGAATGATTCTAACAATCCACACCATAAACAGTATACCAAAAACCAAAATGGTTGTTTCTCGAAAATGAAGTTTTGTCTAACATTTCCGCCCCCCACAACCCAAAAAAAAAGAAGAAAAATCTTTAAGATATGCATGTATCGTATAATATTATGCTTAAAATTAAATGAACCTTATTTGAGACATGGTAGTAAGTAATTATAAAATTCTTAAAGGACAATGGCTTCAGGTAAATCAGAAATATCCATGTTTGTACCCAAAATTACTTCTAGGAAATAAACACAATGAATTGATGTGTAGTTAGGGTTTGGAAACGAATTGAAGAACAATAAAATAAACACAAATTTAACGTGGTTCGGAAAAATTGTGCCTACATCCACATATGAGTCCCTTTGAGGAGCGGTATTTTATTAATAAAAATTCCAATAGTTTTCTCTGGGTATCAAAACCTAGCATCCCCTCTTAGGGTTTAGACCCATGTAATTATATAGTTGTAAGCTGAAATATGCTAGAACTTTCTTCTAGGGTTTTAGGAATAGGCCGGTAGAAATAGGTTGTTGGGCATGGGTCAACAACCGGACCGATATATATCTTAGGTGCTAGGCTTGGGCCAACAAATATTTTCCGCTAATAGTGATGTGGTTAGCCCGGATTAGTACCCTAATATTATGGTACAAACAATCCACTTTAAGTCCACACTTAAGATCCTAAATCAAATGACAAATCAACAAAAGTGACCAATCCCCGACTAAGAATGATTATTTACAATATCTAGGTAAATTGTGCCCGTAAAATTCAACAAAAATCGTTAAAAAAAATATATCTTCAATGATACATGAATAAATACACGATACATGGGAGAGTTTCTCATATTTACAATATATATCTTCAATGATATATGTGTTTGAGATCTAAAAGTAAATTAGATACCTAGTCTAAATGGCAATGGTATGAGACCATGAAACACCTTGACCTAAGAGTACAGAGGATACCTAAAATTGCCATAATTTTATATTTTTGTAGCAAAAAATGGACATACAATTAAATTTTAAATCGACTTTTATAAAGTGTAAGATAGTTATATATAGTTTGGTTAGTTGGTATCTTAAATGAACGGAAAGGGATCAAATATTAGAAGATATATTTACAAAGTAAAATATAGGTGAAGGTTCAAGTATTAGTCGGTATACATGTACTAAGCTCTCTTGAACCATTTAGAGAAATGGATAATTTGTCCACGGCAATCAAAGATGGGTTCTTATGCACTAAGCTCTCTTAAACCATTTAGAAAAATTGTTAATTTTTTCACGGAAATCAAAGATGTGCATACGAATCACATCCCCTGGAAACAAATATACTTGTACCTTTATGGTATACCAAAACTCCTTCATCCAAGCCAATGATAAAATGCATGGAATGACAATTTATGGAGTCTCGCGTAAAATTACGAGTGACACATTCCACAAAAGATATTTTTCCTCATTGTATTGCTCCCAAACCCCTTCTTCGTTGCCTAAAAACAATCTCCTGAAATCAGAAAATGAAAGATTAAAGGTGAGTCAACCATTTTTTTTTGTCAACTGCATATATATAACCACTTTTTGTTATCTCAAATTTAAGAAAAACAAATGCTCTTTTTGTAAACAAATACTCTTTTTTAAGAGATGTAATTTCAAGGTTCATACATACATAATATAAAGAAAAAAAAAAATATAATCAGGAATCCCCAATCCCTTTGATACCAACATGTATATGACTTAGTCCAAGTAAGAGGTTGAAACTCTCTAGAAGAAGTAGCACCATAGTGCCTTATAATATATATATGCATATTCTTATAGGAAATGGGTGTTGGACATGTTGCAGCAGAGTGCATAATTCATATTCTAACATGAAATAGGTTTTGGACAAGTTGCACTAAAAGTGCATAATGCACATTTTGACAGGAAAATAGGCTTTGGCGATCATAAGGCATATTCTAACAAGAAAATAGGTTTTGGCGAGGTTGCATCGGAGTGCGTAATGCATGTTCTTGTAGGAAATAAGTTCTGGAAAGGTAGCATCTGAGTGCATAATTCACCCCCGTTCTTCTTTAAAATAGACCATCTCAAACTCATTACAAAAGTATAAGTTTCACTAAAATCTCACTTATATTTTGGAAGTTGTGATTTTTTACACAGTAGATATTAAATTGGAGGGAAAAAGTTAAAAAAGAGAGAAAAAAATGATAATATAAAGAAAATAGTAAAAAATTAAGGGCATAACTATCTAAAGCTTTCATTGTCCATTTGACCCGACCAACTATTTTACTCGTCCTTCACGACCAAATTCCACATATAACTGGACGTATAACCCAACTCTGATTAATTGATTATCATCGTTCATCAGGTCTATGTTTACAAAACAAGAAAATGAAAAGAAAATATATATCATGATTCCAATATTAGATACTGTTGTAGAAGAGATTAATAAACAACTATAATTAAATATGTGAAGTGAACATATCATAAAATCTATTTGAATTAATAAATAAAATTATATTTTATTAAAACTGTCGCGGGATGTGCACCTGGATGATGTTACATCCAACGATTAAAAGGTGCACTCTTATAGTAGTTGTCATAGGGATAACCTCGTCCCAACACAAATAATAATAAAAAAATATATTTACACTTATAAAAATGGCTTTGTATGTACTTCCAATTACCAAACAAGATGCGAGTAATAAGATTACTACAACACCCCCAATGTGTCCACTAAGTGACCTTTTATTTCTGGCTGTTCAAAGTAAAAGGTGACTACTGTAGAACCTCTACATATTAATAAAAAATCATGGTCCCAACTTGGGCCAGTTATAAATAGTACTAACCTATACAGTTTAATATTGATGGTTTCTTTCAGTTCCGCCTTAAGGAATTTACCCCATGTATCAATAATTATAATATATTGAAAGAAATATAAATCTTGTCACACGAATATAAGTTTTCCTAGAATCGGATGACATTTTTATTTTTTGGAAAGAAACTAAAGTGATGATTATATTCCACTATACGTAATAGTATTATTTATAATTGTCGAGAACATCAAAAATTCCCTAGTAGCATAATAAGTCCCTAGATACATATATCTATTCGTGTATGGAACAATAAAAATGTACTTACTGGTTTAATTATAAATACATTGAACATACCCTAAACTTAAAAGGTTACGTTCTCTATATGTACTTTTCTAAATTAATAACCTCCATATATTAATAATTATGTGAATGCACTAGAGTATTAATATCAACGGTTCATCACGACATCGCTTTCAATCGGCATTCGTGTTCGTGTGGATCAATAGATTTGAAACGAAAATTTAATAGTTGTTGACACCCCAATTTCGCACGTTCCACAGGAAAATATCAGTTTTATATTTCAAATCCAGAAACAAGAGAAATTCTATGTGGAACAATTAAGGATTTTCATATCCTTTAAATCAAGCCCACAAGCACTACTCAACCACCCATTTCACTACCCAATCAAGCCCACAAGCACTACCCAATTACCCATTTTACTACCAAACCACCCATTTCATCACCCATGTGAAAACAATTAAAGGAAAAAAAAAAATTGTATCGTCACCGACGTCTTTTTATCCTTTCCACCAACAACTAAAGGAATTCTCTCCTTCTCTCCCACACACCATAAAATCATCACCCTTTTATATTTTAATTCAACCACCTTTTTCTAAAATTACCCAAAAAAGCAAAATTATCCTTCTCAAATCCCACTAAAAACCACCTTTTTCTAAAATAATAAAACTTCTCTCATCCCATTATCCCCAAAATAATTTTTTTAATACACCCCATGCACCCTCTCTCCTCAATCGACTCCTCCTCCCACCCGTAAACCTATTCAAAAAACTACTTTACACCCCAAAAAGGAAAAAAAAAAAAAAGAAAGAAAAAAAAGGGGTCCCAACATATTTATCCCCCAATATTCCCTTTCATCATTCTCTCCATACCTCTTTTACACCTACTCCACACATTTCTACAACTATATAAGCATGCCTTACTCCATTTGGAAATAACCAACTATCCTAAAAAAATCTGTTTCTACAACACAATCAATCCCACCAATTACACCAAAAAGAAATCCAAGAGATTCTTATTCTCCCCATGCAAACTACAAAAATCCCGATTCCCAACCATAATACCTAAACCAAGAAGAATTATTGTCACCAAATAGAGAATACTTATCACATGTCCCAAGTCTCCATGTATTTTGTCATTTAATCAAAGAGAAATCAAATTTCCTTCTTGAATATCAGTTACTATTGTCTTATGCATGTATAGTTCATTTTGAGAGAAAAAATCCAAAAAAAAATAAATTAAAATATTAAATCAAGTATTGTCTTTAAATTTTTAAAATATTAGCATTGAATTGCTGGTACTCAGCATACTTACCAAAAACAAGGAGGAGAGTATAAGAATCTCTCTGAAGCAAATACCCATCTAAGGTATATTGGTCAAATTAATTCTCGTGGGTAGACAAAAATTGTGAGCATAGAGAGGATTACCCCTCTCACATTCCGATTGCCCATGTTAATTCCTGCATCATTTATTTTTAAAATGTATATTTTGTAGATAATATAATTAATTCATAATGTGGGAAGATCTAAATATGAATATAGAGCGGATTCCCCTCTCATATTAAGACCGCATACATGAGTAATTTGCAAATAATTTATCTAGTTACCGGTTAAGTTGCAGGTTATCAGCTATTACCCTAAAACTTTAATAAGTCTTCAATCGGTAGTCCATGACAACTTCCAAATTTCTGTCATCATCCAAAGATATCTAGAATAAATCTAAATTCTTTACATCACATTACAAGTTTAGATTTGGCTTATTAATATTTTCAACATGTTAGGAATTTATCTAGATTCCCGATACCTTTGAATAATTAGTTGTTCTACCGGCTATATATATTAGTCCAAGAGTCACAAGTGTGATTAGAACGTTTTTAAAGAAAAGCTATAAATATTATTCCCATTTAATCATGAAGTATAGGCCAATCATATGATTGGGCGGTTGATGGGTGCCTAACACCTTCCCATCTCGTACTAGAATCTCCTTACCCAGACTCTCTGATAGCAGACCATAAACATGTAAGTCATAACTAGAATTTGTTTTCCTTAAAGAATCCAAACTAGTTAAAAGGGTCTTGACTCCCCTTAATCAGGTGGCGACTTCAAAACATCTCTCTTTTTCTTTGCGGAGTTAGCTCTCTTATTAACAAACTAGTAAGAAGTTACCTTTGTCCGACTTGTGCGAAAAATATCCACAAACGGATGAGCACATAGACTTCACCTCCATAATAATTAGGGATCGGAAAAGCCCATACTTGACCCGTGCGAAGACCTCGATTTCTACAGTGGCGACTTCACTAGGGAATATAGAGATTCGACTTGAAAAATGATTAATGGGAAATTTTATAATCTTTCTTTATTGTGTACTAATGTTCACTTATCTAAGATCTTATGATCTAAGGTACTCATCCAAGCGTAAGCAACCATAACGCTAAAGGGAACTTACACTCGAAGCTGGTATCAGAACGAAGGAGGAAGGCTGACCAAAATATCTGACTCACAATCTGGACAAGACAATTCTGAAACAATAATTGTTTCAAGAATAGAACAAATCGTCGAAGAACAGCTGGTGAAGTTCTTCAAGAAGATGGGATATGAAAACCAAGAAAGGGAGAATAACCCGGACGGCTCTAATTCTCATCAACAGTCAAACGGTCAAGGATCCGGTGATGGTCCGCATGATGAGAACAACAAAGACGGAGGACCTAATAATCCTCGTGATCATGATGATAATACACCAAGCAAAGAACCATTGGAATTCGAATGTTTCAAAGAACAAGTAATAAAGAGATTGTCAGTCATTGAAGACAACACCGGCATCGAGAGCAAAGTGTGGTACACTCCGCCAAAAGGAAAACTGTCCGAAGGTTTGAAATTCCCTAAAATGACGAAATATGATGGTCGCGGCCCTCCAGCGTCTCATATCAACATGTACCTCAATTATCTAAAGCCCCAAGGGTTAACAGATTACCGGCTGTTAAAATTATTCCACTAGATCCTGACTGGACTAGCTCTTGATTGGTATCAGCATATGGAAAAATCTAAAATATCCACATGGCCAACCATGATTGAATCATTTGTCGAACATTTTACCAAAAATATAGATCATACAATCGCCTTACACCAGCTCGAGTCCCTCCGACAAGGGGCTCATGAAGGGTTCATCGACTGGATGAGTCGATGAGACAAGAAAGTGTTCGAACGTCCATCTGAAGAAACTCAGTTAGGAATGCTAATGAAAAATGTTTCCATGTCTTACAGGGTACCCCTCAGCATGTCCGCACCCAAGAATCATGCTATTTTTCAAAGAAAATGAGCTAGCATCGAGGATGTCATGAGAGACGGTGCATACTCCGGATTCCTCATGGGCCAAACCTCAAAAAAAGAAGGAAGTCAATTATGTTAAACAAACTCTTTCCAGACCCACCACCTATTAAGGCTGCATGAAAAACACTAATGACGGAGATACTTTGGCAAGACAAAGGTCAACAGTGTGTCGAAAAAAGGTGGAGTAGAAATCAGGTATTCTCTGAACTAGATGGAGAAATCAATGATTTCCTTCATGCATTAGTTAAAGAGAAATTGATCCAACTTCGGGATCCTAAACCCGTTCCTAACTCCAAAGCTCGGGGTTATGACGAATCGAAGATGTGCAATTACCATCGAGCGCGCGGGCATATACCAACTCATGTTATGTCCTGAAACATCTTATCCAAGATTTCTTGGATGATGGTAAGATAGTCATCAGGGGGCATCAAGCAACCCAATATCCATCAAAACCTCTTCCAATGTAAGGTTTAAGGCACATCTGGATGAAGGTGAGTAAGTAATCTCAAATAATGGTTGATTTCCTTTTCGTAGAGATTGTCAAAATGGTTTTTCAAAATATTAAAAGATGTGGGTTTTTAAAATATTTCGAAGTTGTCCTTCCCACCATTTTACCCGCACACATGTGGGAGAACCATAAAAAGCCGCTTTTTGAGTGCAATTATCATAAAATCCTTGGTGAAATCGAAATGCTTATTGATCGTTTCTCAAACACGCATTCTCTCATTATGGTGTGGTTATTTCTCACTCAACATTTAAGGATTAATATGTTCTTTAGTATTTCTAAATTACTAGCATGATGTTCTCATAACTCTTTGGATGCTTGTGACGCTTGAACGCTTTGAAGTTGTGAGTTTTTAGTTTGACGAGGACTAGCAAAGTCTAAGTGTGGGGGAATTTGATAGGTGTAGAATCACACCGTATTTTACTATATAGTAGTTTACAGATGAAGATGATCGAATCGACAAGGGAAGATGGTGGACTGGTTTAGAGCAGATTTTTCAAAGAAAATGAGATAGCATCGAGGATGTCATGAGAGACGGTGCATACTCCGGATTCCTCATGGGCCAAACCTCAAAAAAAGAAGGAAGTCAATTATGTTAAACAAACTCTTTCCAGACCCACCTACATTAAGGCTGCATGAAAAACACCAATGACGGAGATACTTTGGCAAGACAAAGGTCAACAGTGTGTCGAAAAAAGGTGGAGTAGAAATCAGGTATTCTCTGAACTAGATGGAGAAATCAATGATTTCCTTCATGCATTAGTTAAAGAGAAATTGATCCAACTTCGGGATCCTAAACCCGTACCTAACCCCAAACCTCGGGGTTATGACGAATCGAAGATGTGCAATTACCATCAGAGCGCGGGGCATATACCAACTCATGTTATGTCCTGAAACATCTTATCCAAGATTTACTGGATGATGGTAAGATAGTCATCGAGGGGGCATCAAAGCAACCCAATATCCATCAAAACCCTCTTTCGGCACATCCGGGGAATCAAGGAGTCAACTTCATCGAAGTCAACGACACCGAAGTACGCCAGACAATCCCAGAAGATTTTCCAATCGAAACAAATGAAGATGTTAGCGTCATTTCCAAGAACAACGAAGAAGCAACAAAAATCACATTAAATGTTAACATCTGTAAAGCAAAAAAAAAAAACCGTTGTTCACTATTGCAAGGAGCGGGAAAGTCATATACCCGGAACAAATGCCGGAAAAATATGAAGAAGTATAACACCAAACAAGAGGAGGGAGACAGTTCAAGCCTCCCAATCTGCGGACCAAAAATCAAGGTGTTCTGACTAGGGCAGCCCATTTCGAATCCGGACCAGCAATCTAGAAGAAGCGATAAAAGAAGATAACATGCTCATTGAGCAATTGCGCAGAACAAAGGCGGACATCTCCATTTGGGACTTCTAGAAGCATCGACAAGTCATCGCCAAGCCCTACAAGAGGCACTAAGCTTGATGCAAGTTCTCTTGAGAATCACTCCTAGCGAACTAGTGCACCTGATCGACCAAGATGCAAGACCGGGTGCAATTACCTTCACGGATGACGACTTACCACTAGAAGGGAGAGATCACAACAAAGGGCTCTACATCACCATAGGATGGGAAAACATGATTATACCATCAATTTTCATGGACAACGGTGTAGGTGTTAACATATGCACCCTAAAAGCAGCAAAAAAGATCGGAATTGACCTCAGTCGTGTAACTAAAAGCAACAAAACAACTTTAACGGTCAGAGGTTTCAATAACGGTAAGCAAATAAGAACTAGGGAAATCACGCTCGAAATATGGGTCGGACCTATGAAAACCAAGGCTACCTTCCTGCTCATGGATATCTTGGCAAGTTTCAACATGCTTCTAGGACATCCATGGATGCATAAAAATGGAATTGGTGCATCCTCCCTTCACCAGAAAGCCACATTTCTGGATGGGAAATGAATTAATTACTATACATGCGGATAATGGGGAGGACGAAATAAGGGTTCATCAAGCTTCCATAAATATGGTCCCGCGATACGAGAGTGTATCTGAAGTAGCAAGTCGACATGCACGTATGGGCCAACTCAAATACCGGAATCGAAATGTTCCAAAAATGCTCCAGAAAAGCAAGTTCTTTCCAGGAATGGGACTTGGGCTCCGACAACAAGGGCCAACACAACCAATAACAATTCTAGGGAGAAAGGCATTTGATACGGCAGGCCTGGGATATCCGTCGACCCATCAGAATTCTACAACATTCAGGAAAAGGCAAGAAGATCAAGGGATCGATTAGAGATTTCAGCCGTCCTTCCAAAAGTGGTTCGTCCGTAAGGTAGAAGAAAAGGCTCCAGCACCAAGCACACCGGCGATGATTGCACCCGTAGTAACAAAACAAAGTTCTGCCAAAGGAAAAGAAGCCGAAGAACCTGTTTACGAAGGGGTAAGTCAGTTTTTTTCTCCTTCTCCTATTAACAGTGCAGGCGAATCCAGCAGGCATAAATGGGAGGATGGACGAGAAATAGAATTTCCTGCACAAAAAGAGAGTACGACAAGCTCAACCCAGGAAACGGAAGGAACAATCCAGGAATGTATGGTTATTACGTGCTTAGGATTGCGATTTCCCAAAAGGAAATTTTTTTCTATTTATAACGGAAAGGGCTCTCCGATCAAGCACCTCAAATCATTCATGTGGTACATGAAACCATTAGAAATGTGCGAAGAGCAGATCAAACAGTATTTCGGCCAAAGCTTAACTGGTAGTGCGTTGGTATGGCATTCAACTAATGACTGCGTCCGGTATGCAACATGACCGACAACGATCAATGCTTTCATCGACTATTTTATGGAGATTCGCCCATAAGTGATCAATCAAAACCTGGAACAGAACCTTGAAGAACAAAGAGAGATATTCTGGATGACCAATGCAAGAAGGATGGAGCAACGATCTGATAGAAGCATCTGCATGATAATTCCCAACGAAGCTGCAAAGGACGTCGGAACTTCTTATGAAGCCAAAAAAAGAAAATAACCTGGTAAGAACGGATGATGAGGGTCCACAACTGACGAAGGATGAACCTCAAGAATCCTCGTGGACCCCGGAAGACGGTATTTGTATGTTTAATGCTCCTTTAAATTTAAAGAAAAATCCAAAAAAATCAGAAAAATTTGAAGAAAAAAAAAAGGGTTATTTGGTTTTTGGTACTTACATTTTGACCAACATTAATGTTTGGTCTAACTTTTGTCCAACTTAGGGGTTAGTACTTGGAAATGACGTTGATCAACGTTGACTATGTTAAATCTGACTTTTGTTTAATAATTGTAAAAATTAAAATTAATAAATAAAATAATTAACGCCGGTAGTAATAAGTTCAATCAGAAAAAGAAAAAAAAAAGACAATTAATAGTAATAAGTCCAGTCTACATAAATCTTCTTCTGCCAAAATCATGAAGGAAAATCATTTGGATCAAATAGCCGTACACTGAAATCATATAAACATTATAAACTCAGTAGAGATCGAACTTACACCAATCATAACCTATTTCAACTTGAAATCCTGCAACAACAACAACACATGTATAACCAAAATTTCACCAAAATAGTATTTCCATATTAGGGCATTCTAAAACTTCAATCAGACAGCCTGATTTCAATCATCCCCAACCTCAAAATTTACACCTCCCAAACCAAGATTGGACACACTAAAACCTTAAAATTACTTTAAAACCACGAATCAAATACGAAAAAAAAACAACCCAAATTAGGTCACTTCATCGAATCAAAATACCAAAAATCAGAGCTCAAAATCAAGATGATATCAAAAAATTAGGGCAAACGATTAATGGGATTTCATCGAATCAAAAAGGGTTATGGTTTAGGGTTTGGAAAAACACATCAAATTTCAGATTGAAATTTCAAGTTCTTCAATCATATCAGAGAACTAGAAAAAAATAGGGAAATTTTGTCATGGTGGTGTCAATATTGTGATTTAAACAAGAAAAAGGCGATGATGATGGTTTTAGATTTAAGGTTTATGTGTGTAAAGGATATCAAGACGAAGAAGGATATGCAGATAGTTTTCTACAAAGAAGAAGAACATGAAGCTCTGTTCGAGCGACTTAGATGGGTTAAGATAAGATTAAGAACATTAAGATCTTAACCGTTGATCACTTAGATGGGTTAAGATTTAATTTAAACCGTCCACGTATATGATAAGCTAAGGATACAGTTAGTCATTGTTACAAAAGATAGATACGTTATGGTAATTGCGAATTAATTCACCAAATTTTTTGACGCAACGTTACTTAACCAGGTCAATGCGAGTCAACGTGTATTCCAAGTACCAAGCACTAACTTGGACAAAAGTTAGACCAAACACTAATGTTGGTCAAAATGTAAGTACTAAAAACCAAATAACCCACAAAAAAATGTAGAAAGTGTGATATCATAAATAAAAGAGTATGAAAACCAATATGATGACTTGGATTTGGAGGATGACATTGCAGGAAATTTTGAATATGAGGATGAAGAAATGATAACCTGCCTAAAAGACGTTCCAAAAGAGATCCAAAACAGCGTTGAAAAACATGAAAAAGATCCAGAATTCATGGAAGAAGAAACAATCAACTTGAGAACGGAAGAACAACCACAAAATTTGAAGATCGGGACAACATTGTCAGCTGAAGAAAGGAAAGAGATGATCGACCTACTCACTGAGTTCGAGGACGTCTTTGCCTGGTCTTACGAAGACATGACTGGGTTGGATACTGACTTGGTGGTCCATCGTTTGCCAGATGTAAAGCCAGTCAAACAAAAGCTCAGTAGACTAAGGTCAGAATGGACCTTAAAGGTCAAAGAAGAAGTGGAGAATATTCCATGGAATCCATGAAACCGTCAAAACTTTCATGAGATGAAGGAAAATAATATAAAATAAAGGAATCATGATGTGTGGGACCGGCTATGGCCAAGGCATGGCCGACCGACCAAGGAGCCCGGTCCCACGGCGTTTTTTCTTTATAATATTTTCATGATTTTAGGGAAATATGATAAAACCAAGGAGTTTGTTGAAACCAAGGAGTTTTGTTGAAATCAAGGAGTTTCCATGAGATGAGGAAAACATAAATAATAATAATAATAATAATAAGGGACGTGTGGGACCGGATTGGCCGGCTAGGGCCCGGTCCCGTGAGTTTTCCCTAATTTTATGTATTATTTCATGATTTAAAGGAATTTTCATAATTTGAAGGAAACATCATGAAATCAAGGAATTTCATGGGATTAAGGAAACATAAATAATAATAATAATAAAATAGGGCGTGACCGGCCGGCTAGGAACCGGTCCCACGGATTTCCCTAATTTTATATTATTTTTCATGGGATCAAGGAAATATCATGAGACTAAGGAGTTTTCATGAGATTAGGGAAATAATAATAAAATATTGAGGAATACGTTTATCACTTCGTTTATAAATAATAGTAATAATACAATACGTTTATCACTTTCTCATGAACCGTAACTTGGTGAATTAGGAACACCTTCAAGAACGTTAATCAGCTTTGAAATCTCATTCTGAATGATTTCCCATCCTCTCTCTATCTCCACAATCATGTCGGCTCCCATGTCCTTGGAAGACTATGCTGGCGGCAGCGGCGAATCTAGAAACTAGATTAAGGGGAAGCAAAATCTTGTTAGGGGTAGCAAGAAAGCAAAATTAGGCTTTGAGGATATTTTGGGTTTAAGAATTTAGGCTTGGAATCCAAATGAGCAGGGATAGCAAGTGTGCACCCTTGCTATAAGCTGGATTCGCCACTGGCTGGCGGTGAACTTGGTTTTATAGTCACACAAGTCACACGAGAGGAAGTTGAGAAACCCATGGCCGTTTATAACTTTGGGGTGCTGACTCATATTCGAGTCAGGTGCGTGAAGTATCAAGAGGGTCTGACTCGCTTCCGAGCACTTAAAATAGGGTCCACCCAAATGTCTGGTGGTGCCACGTGGTTTGTCTGCCCATATAATAATCACGATGGTCTATATCAATTCTCCAAAATCTGTACTTAACTTGTGTACTGTACTGTTTTCTCTCTTTCTCCCTTGGAAAGCTAGGGATTCAATTCAAGAGAGAGTCTCATTTTAGGTATTTTCATTTTCTTCTTCTAACTTCGAGTTACCCAAAATTCCCGAGTTTCTCTCTTTGATTTTTCAAGTCATGCGGTGTGAAATCGTGTCCCTTTCGTAATTTCTCTTCTCACCTTTCATCAAAACCTAATAATTTCATACTGTATCATACTTCGGTGCAGGATGGAGAAATTCATAATTCCCTGTTTTGTCTTATTGGGATGGATTATGGTGGGAGTGGTAAACAATCCATTTCCAATCAATGCCACCGTCGGATACAACGATTTGCACGCTGCATTGCTCAGGAATGGATTTTACCTTGTTACGACCGATCCTACTCCTCCTTACCACCATCTCATAGCAAGCCATGTTCCTGAGCAATGCCACGGTCGCAACAATTTACACGCTTCTGGTGCGGATGCAAGGTCGACGAAATAAGCAAAATGCTCATGAGTGATGGTTTCGATATCCTGATTTTCCGCCCGTATCTTTCGTTAAATACGGTGAATTCCTGGTGACTTACATTGTTGACAACAGACAATAAATAGTCCATCACTGTCAACTTAGTACAACTCTCTCTTTCTCTTTCTTGGTTACGTTCTTGCTCTCATTGTCTAAATTACTTCTCCAAACTCATCAGGAAACCCTAGTTTCTTCTTATTCTCTGGTGATTGAAGAAGGATCATGGATTATACATTCTCACAATCATGTTGGGGAATGTGTTATGAAGAAGCTGTGTGTTGTTTATACTCACCTCTGAATGTTAGTTTGGCTTCTGGAGATTTGCATAAGAGAGATTTTCATCATTACATCAACCAATGGGGTCATTTCTTGATTGCTTTTCCACAGGCGTAAGTTCCTTTTTCCTGTCTGAATTTTATGTTATAAGTTTCTTGTTTGTGTGATTTCTCACGGTGTGTTGTTTCTGCCACTTCTCTTCAGTTTTGATCTAGTGTTAGAATCTTTAGAGGATCAACATGAGGATGTGCAGGCTTCAATCTTGGAGAGGAGGAATTTTATTACACAAGAACTACAATGGCATGCTTCATTTATCCAAGTAAGTTTGTAATGAATTCAATTTTGTTGCAAGAATATCATGACTAAGGTATTTGTTAGGTTAGGGTTAGTGGGAGTTTCAATTTTGTAGGCTTTTTTGATGGTTATGATGATTATAGAGTAACTTCTGGTCAGTTTATTGTTTTCTTTGAATGTTTTCTAAGTACCAAGTTTCTTACCAGGAACAGACATAATACTGTTATCACGTTTGTTAAGAGAAACATGGGGATTTGCAGGCCAGGGTAAAGTTAGTCTTTACCCTATTTTCCTTGTCAGATGCCAAGACTTCCTGATTAGCTTCAAATTAGGGTGATATAGGCCTATCAATTGTGGAGTCTTGTGAGGTTTGAACTTGGACAAGATCGTGTGACATGTGTTGTGTCTATCTCAGGAATGACACCTAAAGCTCAATCTATTGAGAACTGTTCACTCATGTAGTGACTTCTTCACAACCTTTCTTCTAATTTTAGTATGCAGATCTATTGCACCACGAAACCTAGGTGATGTGCTCGTACAGGCGACATATAGAATTGTTCTTGGAAACTAAATAACTCATAAACGCCACTCATAGCTAATATATAATAGCAGATCATGGAAGTCAGTAAGACACCATACATATAGGAAACCCAAGAGTATACGTATTAAACTAAACATACTTAGTTACGACTGTTTGCATGCTACAGCCTTCACCTTATTTTCTTTAAACTTCTACACTTTAAGTTATAATGATATGTAGGGTTTATTGTAACGCCTTCAAGAATCGAAACCCCTTAAGACACATGTTTTGGCCTCTTTTAAGATCAAAAGTGTACGGTACGCCTGCAACCAAAATGTTGATATGCCGAAAGTCTAGCATCAAGGATATTTATTATTAACATTGGCTACATATAAAATGCATCATCTGAGTTTAAGCCTTTAAGGTGATACCTGTTTCTATTTCTTATACGTGCAGAACTTAAATAATGTGAATAGAACCTTTACATTTCAGGAATGCGATTTAGACCCTATAGCAGAGACCACTCAGCACTCTGTGACAGCCAAATACGTTGAGTTCTTGTTAGCCACTGCATCTGGTAATCTAGATATCGTACATCTTGAAATCCCGACCCCAGCTGAGAAGTTGAAGGTTGCTGCTCATGTTCTTAGTGCTATAACGCCATGTGTGCGGGTCTCTGCCACACTTGCTAAGCTTGTTAAGCCAGTCACTAGACGTAATAAACGACCTCGCCGATTCAATATGTGGATTGATAGATACTCCTCTGAAGAATTTGAGGTATGCTGATTTCAGATATTGATCCTTTTGAGTTTTCACATTCAATCACTTTTGCTGATTTTCAGATATTGATCTTTTTGAGTTTTCACATTCAATCACTTTCCTTAAGTTAAACTCCTGGCTTTTCTGTTCAGGCCGCAACTCAGCAAACTGAGGAGTTACTTAATTGGCTAAGCAAATCTCTGACGGACGAAGAGCGTAAAGTCCTGGGGGAGGTTTATCATCAAGCTATGAAGCTTGAAGTAGAGTTTTTCTATTCTTGCCTGTCTGTGCCTACTAAGCTCATCCCTGTATCACTCCTGCATAATCGTGAGGAGGAACGTCTCCTGCTATTTTCTGTTTTTGACTTTGCATGCACTACTGGGGATTCTTTGAAAGGGTTAGAACAAATTACATTGTCAAGTGCCAAAGAGAAGTCAATAGTTGGGCTGCCTCCTCGTCCTGGTCGAAGACCTCGTCCAGGGAACACACATCTTCAAATGTCATGTGCGGATTTGAAAACATCATGGGATGCTATTGCTGTCTTTGATAAGAGGGAGATGGATGAATGGTTGCTGAAAATTACGGCCATTCCGATAGGTAAAAAATCTTTATCACTTTGAATATGTAGCGTGGTTTAATTGTTTAGGTTCATACTGGAACAAAGCAAACATTAGCCTTCTATGTTGTTCGTTGGTGCAGCTGTGGGTTTTGACTACGACGGTCTTTGCGAAGTACTTGAGCAGCTCTCTGTTATCAGGGAAAATCAAATTTCAAGAATAACCGAGACAGGTGTCCTGAAGGGTCTAAGCTTATCGCAAATGCAGTTCGCTGGGACAAAAGTGAATCTCTATTATGGTTGTGTGAATTTTTTCGACAAGGTTTTCAGAAACAAAGCACTGAATGCATCAGTCCATGTAATTTCATGCTGGTGTGAGGATCTAATGAGGTCGGCCCTTCCAGGTTCGTACTGATCTCTATTTATAGGAAGTCTTAATAAATATATCTTTGTATCCTATTATGGTTTCTTCTATGCTTTAGTAGTGGTTTCTTATGTGCATCTAGTTCGCTAAATCTTTGCTCATATCCTTCTATGACCGAGTTCGCTATCTTACATATCTATGTTAAACTACTTACATATGACGTGTACGCCCTGTCACTGCTTCCTAGTTTTCTCAGTTGTCGTGTCAAAGTACCATACACGACACCGTGTACAGCACTTTGGGCCGTGTATATGTTACCCAGGTCCATAACTTATTCTGTTTTTCTCTATTGTTTAGGTAGTGGTCAGACCTTTCTCTCCTTTAGCATGACTTCCAGAAATTGGAATCTTACTTGGTTGTGTTATAAATATATTTAGTGGGATCAAATTTTCGTTTTTCATATTTATGTTCGTGGCAAAAGTTACCAGATATAAGATTTAGTGCTTGTTGTAATTCTATTTTGAACCTTTTGCCTTAATAAGTTCTGACATTCTCTTTTGGTGTTAAGATCTTCATCCCTTGGTCAATATAACCCAATTATCTTTTGAACTAAATCTGTGTGTTGTTGAATAGGTGAATCAGACAAGTTGAACCTAGATGGAAATGAGTTTGACTACGAAACTGGTGCAGTAACTCGTAAAATGGTGCTATCTCCTAAAGCAAAATTTACATATTTCAATGACGCAATTCAGAAATATGAAAGAGAACATGGCAAGCCGCATGTGACTGTTTACATTGGTTACTCGGTGGAAGACTTGCAATGCCTTCTGAAAGCTGATATTGGCATCGTGTTCGGGTCAGACCAATGCATAAGGGATGTGGGAGGTTGGTTTGGTGTTAGATTTGTTCCATTGTTCGATGGTACTGTGGCGAAACAGAGGGAATTCTTCGAAAGTGGCTATTCGTCAGACTGTGAGTGGAAGGGTCCTTCTGGTACTCTTTACACAGTTTCCAACTGGCTTGACATACATGCACTCATTCTGGGTTGTGATTTGGTCCCTGATGAACCCTAAACTGTATCTGTGGGTCTCTCTCTCTCTCTCTTGGAACAAGAAGCAGAGTCGTCATATATAGTAGGCCAGCTAGGCTATCGACTACAGCCTCAAATTGTTGGGCTCCAAAAAAATTTATTTTTCTTACAGCTTGTTTGTTTTTATTGGCTATATAGGTAGTGCTTTTGCACAGTGGTGTACCACTGTTTTTGTTGAGAGTCGTACTTTCCAGCTGTTTGTTTTGTAAGCACTGGCTACTGCTTTCCATTTCCATCTAAGCCATTACTTTACTACTTTACACTTTTATGTAAGAATATTAGAATGCGCTAGTTAAATCTCCGGCATAATGCGCCTGGCTGCAGGATCATGAACCTAAAGGTTTCCAGAATTGGCATGAGCTCAGCTAAGAAGATGTATTCACTTCTCGCGTGCCATTTAAGCAAAACAGACTTTTTAAAATTGAGAATAAAGAATTGAAACTTACAGATAGACTCTTCTGTGCATAATCTCCTGGATTACAAATAAAATGTTCTAGCATACCTTTACTAAGGATTGTTCTTTTTGTCTACGATTTAGCATTCAACCCATTTGCATCAGCTCTTAATTAATCACCTTTGTATGGGCTTCTTTAGCTTGTATCTGCCCCTTGGTTCTGCTAAATTAAGGGATACTGACATTTAAATATACACAACACATACAGAAAACGCTAATTTGATGTTGCCGTGATAACCTCTATGATTGTAAAAATATTTGTACGTGTGTCATCTACTAAACTACAACATGCATCACGTAAGTACTAATTTTCAATTGCATTGTTAAAGCAATGATACATCTTTAGCTCGGTAATGACGAAGTGAAAGAAATTGGCTGATTGGAAAAAAAATTAGTGAATCTGTATGCTAAAAAAAAATATGATAAGAACACTAGTCAGATGATAACGAACGTAAATACCACTGTAGATGGTGATTTTTGGACTGAGGGTATTTTGGTCATTTTACGAGCCAGGGGTAAAACTATCATTTATTGTAGTCAGCTATCAGGTTATACAGACAAGTTAAGCTCAAAGATAAAGCCCAAAACTCTAGTCTGAACAAGGTCTAAGACAACGTTCGACTTTTGAAGAAAGAAAAGCTAACTCAAAGCTGAGGAAGCCTAGTTCGGCCCAAAGAGCCTCCATCGCTATGAGGGGAAGAGCCTTCATCACTCGAAAGCAAAGAGCTTTCATTTCTCTGAGGCGAAGATCCTTCATCCCTCAAAGGCGAAGAGCTTTCATCTTTCTGAGGCGAAGAGCTTTCAGCGCTCGAAGGCGAGAGCCTCTATTGCTCCGAGGCGAAGATCCTTTATTGCTCCAAGGTAAAGGGTCTTCGTTGCCATACCCTAGGACAAAGAACCATGTCACTGCACTCCAATGTGAAGAGCCTCATTCCTCAAGAGGCTCGCTCTCTCACATGACTGGCCATGGTCATCCTATCAGGTTAAAGATTCCTCAGAGTTGTCCAGGTTTTTTATCCAACAACTATCGGAGACTCCCCAAGGTCATCTCATATCTCTAATAGAACAACAAGACTCCTTAGCATTACCACCGGTCTTGGGTCGAGCATGAGACTCCTTCGTGTTACTATGGATCTCTCGGCAAACCTGCGAACTCCTTAGCGTTATACCGGGTAGCGGGTGCTTTAGTACTCTGAGTCATAATCATGAGTGTTCAGCCTCGCCATAGTGCCTCATTAGTCTCGACTATGTTCTCCAATGATGAGCACTGCGCCAGTCGTACTCTAAGACGTCCCTTAGTGCCACTGCTAAAAGTTTATGACACCTTCACAGTACGGCAATGAAAGGTTGATGACATCTTTGAAGCTAATCAGGAAGTCTTGGCATCTGACAAGGAAAATAGGGTAAAGACTAACTTTACCCTGGCCTGCAAATCCCGGTGTTTCTCTTAACAAACGTGATAACAATATTATGTCTGTTCCTGTTAAGAAACTTGGTATTTACAAAACATTCAAAGAAAACAATAAACTGACCAGAAGTCACTCTACAATCATCATAATCATCAATAAAGCCTAAAAATTTGAAACTCCCATCAACCCCAACCTAACAAATGCCTTCTTCATGATATTCTTGCAACAAAACTGAATTCATTACTTGGATGAATGAAGCATGCCATTGGAGTTCTTGCGTAATAAAATCCACTCTAATTTAAGGAGGTAGGGATTCATGGGAGTGGTATGATGGTTCTCATGCTCCCTCCCACTGCGGAGGTAGGGATTCGAACCCTGTGAATTTCAAAAATCCTCTCTAATTTAAGGAGTTTGGATGTAGCCTAGGGACCACTAGTCTAGGGTATAAACAAAAAAAAGAGTTCTTGCATAATAAAATTCCTCCTCCCTAAGAGATACAACGGAAAGGAGGAGATCATAACATAGTTGTGCTTATCTGCACAAGACCATGTCTTTTTATGCCAACCATGAATACGTTGTCATATGTCATAAAGGCATCACAAGATCCGATTAACAAGAGTGATTAATGGAGATGATTTAGCTCCTAGAATGATCTATTAGCATTCACGTGTATTTATAAATTAATACTGATATTAGTTTTTAAAAGAATTAAACATGTTGATCTTTCTTTCTTAATGGCATGCATCAGATAACACTTAATGATCCATGTTTAACGCCAAGTCATACACTAGAACATAGCTGCCACGGTAAGGAAGGGCGAACGAAGAAAAACGAAACACCGCTGATTGCATAATGCGTTATAAATCTACTTCTTTTTTGGAATGTTATTTTTGAGGCATATACATCGTTTTAGTGGTTGCATAACCAAATTAGTGGATGCATGAACCAAAACACGCATGTATAAACTGTTATGCATCCTTTGTGGTGGCTTCATAATTCGCCATGCATCTTTTTCTTTTCTTTTTTGGAATGATATTTTTAAGCATATACATCGTTTTATTAGTTGTAACGGAAAATTAGTTGATGCATAAACCAGAATGCGGCTGCATAATGTGTTATGATCCTTTGTGGAGGTATGCATAATGACTATGTATTAAATTTTCGAAAATTGTGCCGAAAAGGATAAACACCTCCGAATTTTTCGTAAAAAGGTGTTTACTTCCTTCTAAAGATTGATAATTTGCATTACCTCCCTACGAAAAATTTAATTAGTGATACCTCTCGTCGTTGCTTTTTCCATCCAATCCAGTTCGCTGAATCAGCAATGGCGCATGCGTGGAAAGGACATAAATATTTTTCAGCGAACTACCTAAAATACCCATGTACTCATTTATTGCAATTACTAACGAAGCAGGTGAGGGTAGTTTGGAAAATTCACCAAAGTATTTTTATATGTGCCACGCATGCACCTTTGCTGAGTCAGCTAACTGAAATTAGATGAAAAGAGTAACGAGGGGAGATGTCGCTATTTAAATTTTTCTAGGGGAGGTAATGCAAATTAGCGATCTTTAGAGGGGAGGAAACACAAAATACCCCTTAGAAGAAGTTCTTATTGAAAAAGCGGGGGTCTAACAACCACACCCAATATTTCGTTCGGCAATCTGTATAGATTAACTTCAATATAATTCCAAGAGAATCAACTAGAAAGTCAGACTCAATCAAGGAAAGATATCCAAGAGTTATATCTCTTTCTCAAATCAATCAGCAAATCAACAGGATAGAATCCGTAAACTGATTGGTATGAGAATAACTTGAACGGTACCAAAGACCAATGTTCAAGTGTCAATCAATTTATATTAACAACTAAAGGTTGGATTTACCAATTGATTGAACTATCTATGATATTACAATTATATAAACAAATATAATGTGGAAAATAAATAACACAGACACCATAAATTTTGTTAACGAGGAAACTGCAAATGCAAATGCAAAAAAAAAAAAAATATGGGACCTAGTCCAGTTTTGAACACCACATTGTATTAAGCCGCTACAGACACTAGCCTACTACAAGTTAACTCAGACTGGAATGTAGTTGAGGCCTAACCAAGTCTCACACTGATTAAGGTACAATCGCGTTCCTTACGTCTCTGAATCCCAGCAGCATTCTATGCACTTGATTCCCTTAGCCGATCTCACCCACAACTAAAAGTTTCTACGACCCAAAGTCGAAGACTCATAAACAAATCTGTCTCCCACAGAAAAGTCTATTCTGATAGATAAATTTGTCTCCCACGTAAGTACCTATGAAGTTTTTATCTTGTCTTTTAATAAATCAGGGTGAATAACTTAACTACATGGTAGTGGAAGAAGTTTTTATCTCCTCACAATAACTTAACTATATGGTAGTGGAAGAAGTTATTGTGGAATCATAAAGAATGAGACAAAGAGCTTTGTGATTAGTTTTTATATCTTACCTATTAGAGATAAATCTCGAGCAAATCTTAGAGAAGATAGTACTCAATACGATAGAACAAGTAAGATCAGAACACGCAACTACAAAGAAAATAATTGGGGTCTGGCTTCACGAATCCCAAATGAAGTCTTCAAGTCGTTAACCTATAATGGTTTTGGAAAAACTTAGGTTAAAGGAGAATCGACTCTAGTCGCAACTAGGACACTTGAAAGTGTCGGTATTAGGTTTTCCAGTTGCTAGAGTTCTCTCTTATACAGTCTTTCAAATCAGGGTTTGCTTACAATCAAAGCTAGGTTAGCTTAACAAAGCATTCAATATTCACCATTAGATGAAAACTTGATTTAAGATTCAAGACAAGTTTGCTTAAAATCAAAGAAATATCTCTCCACCGTTAGATGGTCTTAGCTTGTTACACACAGATGAAATATACCTTCATTTAGATATGGATAACCGTACCTAAACGTGTATATTGAGTTGGCTCAATAATAGTTAACCGAAGTTAGCCATATGAACACTTTTGTCTTAACCACATTCATCTAGCACTTCTAGATCAAATATGATGATCGATCAAACATGAAAGATAATCAAATAAATCTAATTGTGTTACTTATATAGTTGTTCAATTCTTTATATCTCATAGAAGTATACAAGACACAATTGAGACAAAATCGAATTTGATTTATGATTGTACAAAGTACTTATATACAAGAATCAATTCATGAACATTAAGCCACGGTTTGCAAATATTGCATTCCTTAATTTATAAATGTATTTGTTCATGAGTATGAAATCATGCTTAACCGATTTTAGAACTTTAACCACTAAGTTTGCAAACGGGTACGCAAACTTTAGTTCTGGACTTTTGTCTTATCCAACAGTTTGCAAACCGGTATGCATACTGCTATGCCAGACCTCAACTCGGGTAAAACCGTTTGCATACTGGTATGCAAACTTGGTTCTCGTACTTTAACAGTTAAAACCGTTCACATACTGGTATGCAAACAAGGTTTCTGGACCTGAATCATACCAAAATAGTTTGCATACTGGTATGCAAACTGTGTTATATCCAGACAAAGGTTAATTGTTCTAAACTCTCATTTCAATAATTGAAACATCCTTAGAAGACGACAATAGCTGTCTCACACAAACTATTAGCTTATAAGTAATTTTCAAGTGATCGAATAATCAATACGAAACATTCCAAGTAGACATCAAATGACTGTCTCACACAAATCATGTAAAATGTTTCATGTAAAATATTGTGACCGGCCGGCTAGAACCAATTCGCTTATTCACTTCGTTTCATCCCGAAAGGGAATCGCACGGACCAAACGCATCGTTCTCAACATTGAGATTGGAAAGGTTAAAAGTGGGGCCCCTGGTTTGTGTCTCTCGGTGATCACTTCGGTGACAAATCGAAGTGAACCTAGAGTTTTTTTTTTTTTTTTTTTTTTTTTTTTGATGCCAAAGAAATTTTATTAACTAAGAAACCATATCAATGTATGACAAGAGATAACTTTCAAGAAAACTAGGTGGTACATCAGACCACTCTCTGGTAATACCATTCTTCCTGCTATACTTTGCTAATTCATCAGCAGGTTTATTACAAATTCTAGGGATAAAACGACATTCCTAATGTGGGATGTTTGTTAAACTTTCAATGGCATCTAACAGAATGTCTTCATTCTCCCAAGCAATGACTGGTGAGGTGTTGTTGATGTAACGATCAATTCCTTGCAAGTCTGTTTCAAACACAATGTGTGTATATCGTAACTCCACTCCCCATTTGACTCCATCAAGAAAATCCAGACACTCTGCATGTTCCGAACTCTTTACTCCTGCATAACACTTGGATTTACAGCCCCAGCATCTCCCTGCAAAATCACGCATAATAATAGCGATACCTGTTAGTCCAATATTCACATCATAAGAGGCATCACAATTAAAAGCAAATAAGGGAGAAGCAGGTGGTTTCCACTTTGGTATCACTCTACCAGTTAGCAGACCTAAGCTATGCGTGACTGAAACATTAGAATTAAGCTTATCAATATAAGTTGCGAAAGAAAGGGCTCTATTAGCAGTCACGATCAGCTTTTTTATCCTGAAATACGACTTCACATCTCTCGTTCCATATTGTCCAAGCAACAATCATTGATGTGTTCAATCCAATGGATGGATTCGACTGATGTTGAGATTGCAGCATCCAACTTTCAAACATAGAAGTGATATCATTAGAAGTCCCAGCCAAAATACTTGCTCCTCCAGGAATCTGCATCCAAACTGCTCTAGAGAAAAGACAAAGAAATAGGATATGCATTAGGGATTCATCAAACTGCTTGCAGAAAAGGCAAAGACAGTTTATGTAGCTACAGTTCCTAGCAAGCCTGACTCTTGTTGGTAAGGAATCAGAGAGACATTTCCACCAGAAATGTTTTACTCTAGGCCACGTCTGTATGCACCAAAATTTCTTCGAGCTGATAATTGATTTGGGTATCTTGTCAGAAAGCTGGAGGTTACCCAAACTTATTTCGTGTAATTTGTTATATGCAGATTTCAGGGAGAAAACTCCATTATTTGTTAAACTAGAAATAAGTTTGTCATCAGCTGCCATAGGGATTCTCATGCTCAAAATCAAAGCCATTGTATTAACATCAAACAGATGTTGCAGCAGCTCGTTATTCCACCGTCTTCTGTCTTGAGTGAACAGATCCTGAACCCATATATATTGCTCACTGTTGATAACTCCCTTCTTTGGAATAGGTAATGAATCCATACCAGATATCCAAACATCCATCCATATCTTGATTTTGTTTCCTCTCCCTAACCTCCATCTGCAATGCTGCTTTATAAAATTGATTTGTTTTTGAATACCCTTCCATGCCCATGAACAATCGTATTTAATACTTGCATGAAGTAAGCTGGTTCCAGGAAAATACTTTGATTGTATGGCTTTTACCCACTTTTCTTCAGGATTTATGCAGATTCTCCAAGCTGCTCGCACAAGAAGTGCTTGATTAAGGATTTTCAAATCCCTGAATCCTTGTACACCATAGTTTTTATGCAAACTTAAGGATTTCTTGGAAACGACACAAGTGCCCTTTTTGTCTTTAAAACCCCACCAGAAGTTGCGTTGTAGGGTTTCAATCTGCTTGATGATATCCACTGGAATTTGAAGACATCTCATAGTGTACGAAGGGTTGTATTCGTAACATTCTTTATCATCAGTGATTTGCTGCACTGTGACATAGTTTCTCCATTCCAGTTTGATAGCCGATTCTGCACTCTATCAACCAGATCTTTGAAACATTGAACTTTGTTCTTGCCAATAATCATAGGAATACCTAAGTATTTCTCGATTGTATTCATTACAAGAACTCTCAGTCTTCGCGTAAGTAATGTTCTGAATCTGTGTGGCACATGAAAACTGTAGTGTACACTCGACTTATTGAAATTCACCATCTTTCCAGATGCAGCGCTGAAATCTTCAATAAGTTTGAGGAGGTTATTCACATTATAGAGATCAGCTTTGATGAACAATAAACAATCATCCGCGAAAAACATGTGGGAGATTGGTAGTGTATTTGGAGCTATCTTGATACCTGCAATTTGATTGTTTTTGTCAGCTGTAAGAAGTTGACGCGAGAAGGATTCCATGGCAATTATAAAGAGATAAGGTGACAAGGGGTAACCTTGTCTCACCCCTCTTGTTGGTTTATAAGAATTACAGGGAACCCCATTTAGAAGAATAGATATTTGAGTTGTACTTACACACTGCATAATAAGGTCACACCATTCAACACAGAAACCCATCTTCACCATGATATCTTTAAGAAAAGTCCACTCAAGCCTATCAAAGGCTTTGTACATGTCTAGCTTTAGAGCAAGATACTTAGACTCTTCCTTTTTATTCTTCATTGTGTGTACTATTTCTTGAGCAAGATGAATGTTATCTGAGATCTGCCTGCCCGATACATAAGCAGCCTGGAGAGGAGAAATAATCTTACACATTACTTTCTTTAATCTAGATGAGAGAATTTTCGAGATTATCTTATATGATGTATTGCAAAGAGATATGGGCCTCAGATCAGAAGAATATTGCTTATTCTTTGTCTTGGGGATTAATGAGACATTTGTGATATTGAGACTTTTAAGGATAAATCATGTGTTGAAAAATTGTTTCACCATATCCACAACATCAGCACCAACAATGTCCCAATGATGTTGAAAAAATCCTGGAGGAAAGCCATCTGGGCCAGGAGCTTTCCATGTCTTCATATCTTTTAGGGCTTTTCGAATTTCATCTACCTCTGGTGGTCGCATCAAATCCATATTGTCTGAAGCAGAAATAACAATAGGGATACACTATAATAAATCATCATTACTAGTTGGAGATGAAGAAGTATGAAGAGAACTATAATGATCAGTCAACAACTTTTCAAGGCTAGCTCTAGTTGTACACCAATTTCTATTTTCATCCTTTAGAGCAACAATGTTGTTTCTTACTTTTCTTTTATTAGCTTTCGCATGATGATATTTAGTATTTCTATCCATCTCAAGATAGTATTCATCTCTAGCTTTTTGGCCCCAAAAATCACTTTGAATTTGATGCCAATGCTCAATCTGATTTTCAACTTGAATCACTTGATTATGAGTGTTTTGCACCTGAGTGTTTTGCTGAAGCACTTCCAATTCTTGATGTAGCAAAGTTATATTGCTTTGAATATCGCCAAATTTTTCTTTGTTCCATTTGAAGACATATCTTCTTGTGATGACAAATCTTTGTGATAACCTGTAGGAATGTGAACCATTCACCTCATGAGTATAGGCAGCAACAATTTCACCTTTTAGTGTATCATCCTTTTCATAACACTGGAAATATTTCCAATTTCTTTTTTTATCAATATTCATTGAGGAAGTATCAAGCAAGATGGGACAATGGTCTGATCCCAATTGTGGATGATGAAGAAGCTTTGAGTCTGGAAAAGTAATAAACCAATCATTATTAATAATTGCTCTATCAAGCCTAGATCTCCTAATGCCCGTGCCATGCACATTGCTTGACCAAGTGAAGGATCTGCCAGAATACCCCAAATATTCTAAACCAGCTTCATAAATAAGATTAACATAGGAAGAATCTCTTGAAGAAGAAGTTAAAGCACTGGAAGTATAAGAAGTATTAGCAGTTGCAGACATAACACCATTTACATGTATTCTATCTTCATTTCTGAAAACCAAATTGAGATTACCAATAACAGCCCATGGTTGTGTGATAGTATGACTTAAATCCTTAATATAACTCCACTGTTTTTCTTTGTGATGATGATATGGCGAACCATATATGCATGTAAGTAGCCATTCTGGCTTAGAAGGATCATTCTCCACCAAAAAATTAATTATCCAATATTCTGCATTTACTATTCTAAAGTGAAAGCCATCCTTCCAAAGAAGGATCAGACCACCAGCTAAACCTCTAGAGGGAATGAGTTTGCAGTTTGGGAAATTATACTGCCTAATAAGTTTTTTCATTTTTATTTCTCCTATTTTTGCTTCTGAAATGAATATGATATCTGGGTCATATCTATAGATCATATCTTTCAAATGATCCCTAGTTTTTTTTGTTGGCAATACCCTGACAATTCCATGCATAAACTCTCATGGTGCTAATAAAAGTTCTAGTATTATAGTGAGAGATATCAAAAAATCTTTTATTTGTGATAGCTCTATTTGGTTTTGATTGGGATTACTTTATGATTTTATGAGGTGACTAATCCCGCGAAGACTTTAAACTTAGCAAGTTCACGCGACACCCAATATCTTTCCTTAATTTTCAAAACGCTTTCTTCTTGTTCATGCTCTTTAGAACTACCAAAATTTAATAAGGATGGCATAACCAAAATTGATGGCAACATCTAAAGAGTCTCATAGATTATAACATGATAGTTTCACCAAAATGATTTTGTTTTTAAACCCTAAGTGATTAGGTGGGGCCCACGAATCAAGTTGTTACCGATGCTAGGGGTGAATTAGAGGATTGAGATCTTCAAGAGAAAAAAAAAAGTGAAAAAGTTGAAAATTTATTTGACCAACCTAATAAATTAATAAAGTTCGGAACCTCAGAGGCGTTGTGTTGACCAGAGTTAGGGTTATCGACCACGTTCCCTTTGTATATGTTGTGTTGGTATTAGTCGACTAGTATCTCTACCCATTTATGTTCATTTTTGTGAGGCCTTCGTACGTATACTGGAAACATCGATCACTTAAGAACATCAAACCATCTATGTTTTCTTTATATCCATCTTCTTGATCTATCCATGTGATTATTGGCAAACGACAATTCCATGACTCTCATGGTGCTAATAAAAGTTCTAGTATTATAGTGAGAGATATAAAAAAATCTATGAAAAAACCAAGAATTAAACGAGATATAATAATGATTAAATGTAGAACAAGGAAAGCTAAGAGATGAGTAATCAATTACCAAGACTGCATGGTTCTCCAGACTTTGCATGAAATTCTTGTCTGAGCAAGATATATGTACCTCATTTTCATCCATAGCAATCACATCCATGGTTTCAGCATTCAGGTTGTTTGTAGTCGTGTCATTCATCACCCCACCATGATCAGCAAGAATAGGACCATTTAGAGATGGAGCGTTACCATTGTCCTGCATGACTTGATTTCTAGCTCTTTTAGCGATGCGGACCTCATCATCTTCCATTATCTCAGCAGTATTCTTCTCCTTATGAACAGTATCCTCACCCACATCTCTTTCCTCCTCAACATATTTGTTTTTTTCTTTACAGTGTTCTTCATATTCATCTTCAGTCATGGCCCTTTCCCTCAATACTTCAGCAACTGCCTCACAGGTTTCATCATCATGGATAATTCTATAACACTTATCACATAGACTGTGTGGTTATTTAACCCAATGGTATCTAATCCAGACCGGCTCTCCTTGGTTTGAGTTCCACCATTCCCCTCTCTTTAGAGGTTTGTTAAGATCCACCTCCACACGAGCAGTAATCATATTTCCAGAGAGAGGCCTGCAATTTTTTGGATCTGTGGATTTTTTTTTCCCCAAATCTTCTATGGCTTCATTGACAACTGCAACATGATGATGCTCTAGTAATAATCACTTGCACTGGACATTATATGCTTGTTTTGTGAACACATAATCAGCATAAGCAATTTCCATAGAGTATTCTTGAAGAGCAAGTAAACATCGTTGGACATTCCCCACAGTTCTTGTTTCTCTTTTTTTATAATTTTTCCATAGCAGGTTCAACTCATCTTTTATATCTGCCACTTTGATATCTTCTTCTTTTTTTGGTAGAAGTTTTCCGATCAGACTGTTGGACCACGTATTAGCAGTATTAGCTATGTTCCTAGAAGAGCCAATGGAATTTCTAATATTTCTTATGGTAGTGTCTTTCATCTTTTCAGTGATGTTTGTGAGATTGCTCTGGCTGGTATTGTTGGTACTGGACTCCATTGGCGCAGCTCTAGACTCTTTCCTAGGGTTTGAGATTGTTTTTGATATGTAGTTGAAGAGAGGTTTATTTTTCCTTTTATCTAGGTGTAGAACGGGTGAAAAGGTTAAGAAAATATAATGTTTCCTAGATATACTCAAAAAATATCTTAACAAAGGAATGGGATAATTTCTGTTTAAAGGCTGTTGCATGTGATCCGAGAAACACTGAGATAACCAAAATACTCGGTGACTTTTAGGCGGAAACAGGGAAATCTGGTGGTTTTGAATTTCATTCATGGATCGGTTCAGAAAAGAAAAATGGTGTATCATGGTTCCAAAAAATTAGATATGGGGACAAGGTTGACGATTCTCAAACTGAGTGATACTCAATGCTGTAAATTCATAACTTTGCAATATAGCAGGATGTGATATAGCCGTAGATGGAAATACAGCCGAGTTTGACAATATAGTCATGAAAATGAGGACATAGCTTTGCACAAAGATCCAAAACTGGAAGGAATCCATTTCAAATCTAGAGAAACTGCAAAAGAATTAACACTCCATCAATAGATTGTTCAAAATTTGAATAGAAGTTAAAAAGAAGCAAAACAAGAAAGAAGTGAAGTGAATCAGTAATGGTATATTTTTGATAAAAGAAAAACTTAGAGGGGACAACGAAAAATCATATGATAGAGTAGAGAAAGCTAAAAAAACCGTGTAGAAATCATTAGAAAAGAAAGATGGGATTGAAGTTAAGAGAAACAACAATATGCATGGAGAAATCTATTGACACGTGTGCATCTTCTTTGAGGCATTAACCAGCAAAGAGAAACACAACATAGCTAGTGAACCTAGAGTTTCCGTTAAAGAAAACAATCCTAACCACTCTATGATTAAACTTGGTAGACGGAGAATGGAGACCCAACGAACTGGCATTTATCCTTCAGTTTCTCATTAAGCACCATTGTATATTCCCCTTAAAATGTACAATGTCTAATCGACTTTTAGGCATGCCAATCTTCTATTGTACCCAAAAAAAAAGGAGTGCATTGAAAGAGAGTCTTGGTGAATCCTAGTTAGCAATTCGTTGAATCATTCACGAATAATTCACGAATTTTTACGAACTGATCGGGAACGAACAAATCGGCCGTCTAATTCAATCTCCGAACCAGGTACGTGAATTTTCTGAACCACCCGGTTTATACACGAACGTTCCGTCCCGAAAGAGAATTCGTGTTACAAAGTCGGCCCAACAAATCCAAGGAAGCAACGAAGCCCAACCACAGAACTAAGGCCCGTCGCCCAAGTCCCATTTTTTTCGAACGTTTAGATAAAGAACAGTTTTTTGGGGACTACTCAAAAAATGGGGGGACTACTCTCAAGTTTTTGGGGTGGTTATTGGTAGTAATTTCCAATCACCCCTTATCTGAATTTTTTTTAAATACCTACTTTACCCTTAATGATAAACTTAGTTAGTGTGATGATTAATTAGTATTAGTGTTATGATTAGTAACTGATTAGTTAGTGATTAGTGAGTTATATTAGTGGGATTGTTTTGTTATAACATTATTATTGAGAGATAAGAAGAAGAAGATGGGTGATATGAAGAAGAAGAAGATGGGTGTACCCAAAAAATCTTTTTTTGAGTTTAGTAACTATGATTTGAGTGATTCATGTGATGGTACCTCATCCTCAGAATCAGAACCCCCTTCACCTCATAGTGTATTTGTCAATACTTCTAATGATCCGGAAATGAGTTATTTGTTAGATGATGAAAGCTTTTTGCCCCAAACTCAAGCTAACCAAACAAATGATGTATTTTATCAACCACAACCTGAAGATGAAGCTATGGGTAGTCAGGTATGCCTCATATTTAGTTAATGTAGCTTGAATTGTGCAAAAATTTGGCCAAACTCAAAATTTCTGGAACAAATTCGGTTAGGTCAACCTAGTTAGGTTACTAAATTTAGCTTGCGAGGTAACCAAGCCATTCTTAATGTGTAGTTCGGTTACTAAATTTAGCAGACGCATGTAACCGAACTACATGTTAATGGTGATTTTTTAGAGTTCGGTTATGTTTTTCCAGAACATGCAACCGAACTATTTTTATAGAATTTACAATGCATTGTTCGGTTGAGTCAATATCATCACTTTTGTTACCGAACTTTATGTTCGCAGAAAATATAAATACAGCATTTGTAACCGAACCTTCGAGTTCGGTTTAGTCGATTTTTTCAGTTTCATTGCCGAACTTATACATAGAAAATCTAAAGATCGATTTCGGTAAGGCCCCAATTTATTTCTGGAAACTACATAACCGAACTGTGTGTTCGGTAGGGTCGATAAAAAATTTACATTACCGAACTTGTAATAATTTTTTTTATGGTATTGACGTTGTGCTATTACTTGTAGGTTCCATGTGATCCAATAGAGCCAATGGAAAACTAACATTCCCCAGTTGGTATTTTGTACGATGACACATCCCTTCACTACATGAATGACTTGGTATTCAAAAATTCGGAAGATGCAAATAGTTGGGATTGACAACATGCACAAAAAGACATGTGCGTATTAGTATTGAATGGGAGAGAAAGAAAAACTCGCTTTGAAATGGTTTGTGAGAGAAGCGGTGATCCCCATAAAAGCCACAAGAGGAAGGGTTATGTTTATAAAGGAAAGACAAATAGGAAGAACAAAACTTTCTCAAAGAAGATTCATTGCCCATTCAAGCTTGTATTTAATTTGAACGGAGATTTGGGTGGATGGGTTCTCTATATAGGGTTATGCAAGGTT
>JAJJWW010000042.1:0-20640 GCA_023531295.1 Papaver armeniacum
CATGTTGGCTGTACATATCCAACTCGATGTCCAGCCATGTTGGATGTACATTATCAAGGTCATCTACCCAACTGACCTAATGCATCATTTGATGTAAGATTAGCTCTTGGCCAATGTAGCTTCCAACCAATGCCATATTGGCCTTAGTCAATATGCATATGCGATGTGCCTTACTTGGCACCAGATATGTCCCAGGCCAAATGCATCTCACCATGTAAAGGAAGCTTTGGATGAAGCTTCATCACAAGCAAATGGCGCATCTTTTAGCATGCGCCATGCTAAAAACACTGAGGTGTTACATTATCACACCCTTCAAAGAATTTCGTCCCGAAATTCAAAACCAAAACTATTGTGGACAATCTCTTCGAGTTGGATTTCCTAAACAAAAGTCTCATACCGGATGCTCAGAAATCACGGGTTTCTTCAAGTTGTCATGAACAACAATTTTGACCTTCTGAGCACATGTCCCATACCCCGCCTGTGAATCCAAAAAAAGTGCCCACAACAAAACCAAGAATCGCAATTGGCCGCTGCCAAGAGGATATCTCGACAAGGTATCCTAGATAGCATCACATACTACCACCTTGGAATCCCTAAGGTTCACAAGTTGAAAGATGTCATCGAAATGACAAGGCAAAACTCAACGCAACACTGTGAGGACCAATCTCTAATGCTAGGTGCGGTTGGATGCAAGCCACCGTCCCCGACGGATTTATGGGTTGCCACTCATAAGTGGGATGCTAGCCGGGCCTGACAACGCACACCCGTGGCCAGTGCCAACGTGTGGGGATCATCAGTCTCATTGTCTACCCACCGTCCCAGACGGTATTCCAGATGCTCGTAAGCGGGGTGCCACAGAGGCCTGGCAAACTCACAGTACTTATACAAGCTCAACTCGATTTGTAAAGTAACTGGCCCAGCAATTACAAATTCTTTCCCGCGCAGAAGTTGGCCTACTCTCCAACTTTAAGTTTTCCGTTAAGGAAAATACTTGTGGACAAGTCCACTCCGCACAGTCCAAGAGTTATCTCGGAACTTGCTCTGATACCAACTGCGACGGACAGGAAAATTACGGCTTTGGCGCGTTGCCCCGCAGGCCGTAATCTCCCCGATGCTTCAAGATGAAGCTACGATCCGGGCCTTAGGGCTAGGCAAATGCACGTCCATTTTCCCTTGCAAGCATGCTTTTGGAGCATGACGTAGCTAACTTAGCTTCCACACCGTTCCAACTTACCCTTATCCCGCAAAAGGGTTTAAGGCCATAATGCCAATGCCATTGCATTTTCCATGCATCTCTGGCTTTGCCTTTACGTAGGGAATTCATCACCGAATTTTCTAGCTAATGAGCAACCGTCATATTGACGTGTCTTGTCCGTGCATAAGCCTTGGACTTTGGCGTAGGCCGCACCAAGCCCTTGCCATTTTCTACGTTACTCGCTTACCAACTCTTTATAACTTGATAGGAAGTATGAGCATCCACTTACCGGCATGCAACTAAGCCTCATCAAGTCTGGCCACAATCATCTCTTGCGTCAAGCTACCGAGCTTAGATGATATGAGGAGCCAACGTGCAGGACCGGCAATGCTGTAACTCATTGCGGCTGCCTACGTACCCTTCCCTACTCTAAAGGGATCAAGCACAGACCGTAGTTCATCAAAAAAGGGACAAGCAACTCATTCCAACTCGTTTGCTAGGCCGTGGCCAAGCAACAGTGGTAATGGCCTAGTATGTATAGGCCGTTCCGTCAAATACATCCAAGTGATGCATCATCGAGTCCGTGGAATGGCATAGTGATGCCTCAGCATCATATGCTCCATTTGTAAGGCTGCGCGACTAATAATGAGGCCTGAGCATCATTCATACCGTTCCAGCCAAGCTATCAAGCTTACTTGGTACATAGTCCGCATATGCACCTTCAACCAACTACCCCTCCCTATATATGTTAATTTGACATTTTTACAACTCTGATTAGGGGACCAAAAATATTTCATCAACTCCCCGTTTACTATTCATGGACGTTGCCATGTATTTTCCTGAATAACCGGCCAAGATGGTTGTACATTCAGTCTTGGCTCACATGCCAGTTCCACTGTCCGGCCAGGATGGCTGAACATTTCCCGAGCCAAACCCGATGAAGGGCCGTGATGGATGTATTTCCGACTTTGGCCCATAGGCCACACCAATGTACAGCCGTGATGGCTGTATATTACCAACCCGATCTCCAGCCATGTTGGCTGTCCACTGCCAACCCGATGTCCGGCCATGTTGGATGTACATATCCAACTCGATGTCCAACCATGTTGGCTGTTCATTTTCAAGGTCATCTACCCAACTGGCCTAATGCATCATTTGATGTAAGATTAGCTCTTGGCCAATGTAGCTTCTAACCAATTCCATATTGGCCTTAGTCAATATGCATATGCGATGTGCCTTACTTGGCATCAGATATGTCCCAGGGCCAAATGCATGTCACCATGCAAAGGAAGCTTTAGATGAAGCTTCATCACAAGCAAATGGCGAATCTTTTAGCATGCGCCATGCTAAAAACACGGGGTGTTACATTATCACACCCTTCAAAGAATTTCGTCCCAAAATTCAAAACCAAAACTATTGTGGACAATCTCTTCGAGTTGGATTTCCTGAACAAAAGTCCCATACCAGATGCTCAGAAATCACGTGTTTCTTCAAGTTGTCATGAACAACAATTTAGACCTTCTGAGCACATGTCCCATACCACCAGCCCAGGAATCCAAAAAGTGCCCTAAACAAAACTAAGAATCGCAATTGGCCAGTGCCAAGAGGATATCTCGACAAGGTATCCTAGATAGCATCCCATACTACCACCTTGGAATCCCTAAGGTTCACAAGTTGAAAGATTTCATCGAAATGACAAGGCAAAACTCAACGCAACACTGTGAGGACCAATCTCTAATGCCATTGCAGTTGGATGCAAGCCACCGTCCCTAACGGATTTACGGGTTGCCACTCGTAAGTGGGATGCTAGCCGGCTCGACAACGCACACCCTTGGCGGTGCCAACGTGTGGGGATGATCGGCCCCATTGTCTACCCACCGTCCCAGACGGTCTTAGGATGCTCGTAGCGGGGTGCCACAGAGGCCCGGAAAACTCACGTACTTATACAAGCTCAACTCGATTTGCAAAGTAACTGGCCCAGCAGTTACATACTCTTTCCTGCGTAGAAGTTGGCCTACTCTCCAACTTTAAGTTTTCCGTTAAGGAAAATACTTGTGGACAAGTCCACTCCGCAAAGTCCAAGAGTTATCTCGAAACTTGCTCTGATACCAACTGTGACGGACCGGAAAATTACGCCTTTGGAGCGTTGCCCCTATGCCGTAATCTCCCCGATGCGTCAAGATGAAGCTACGATCCGGGCCTTAGGGCTAGGCAAATGCACGTCCATTTGCCCTTGCAAGCATGCTCTTGAAGCATGACGTATCTAACTTAGCTTCCACACCGTTCAAACTTACCCTTGTACCGTAAAAGGGTTTAAGGCCATAAGGCCAATGCCATTGCATTTTTCATGCATCTCTGGCTTTGCCTTTACGTAGGGAATTCATCACTGAATTTTCTAGCTAGCTGAGCAACCGTCATATTGAAGTATCTTGTCCAGGCATAAGCCTTGGACTTTGGCGTAGGCCGCACCAAGCCCTTGCCATTTTCTACGTTACCTCGCTTACAAAATCTTTATAACTTGATAGGAAGTATGAGCATCCACTTACTGGCATGCAACTAAGCCTCATCATGTCTGGCCATAATCATCTCTTGCATCAAGCTACCGAGCTTAGATGATATGAGGGGCCAACGTGCTGGACCGGCAATGCTGTAACTCATTGCGCTGCCTACGTACCCTTCCCTACTCTAAAGGGATCAAGCACAGACCGTAGTTCATCAACGAAGGGACAAGCAACTCATTCCAAGTCGTTTGCTAGGCCGTGACCAAGCAACAGTGGTAATGACCTAGTCTTTATAGGTCGTTAGTCAAATATATCCAAGTGATGCATCATCGAGTCCATGGAATGGCATAGTGATGCCTCAATCATCATATGCTCCATTTGTAAGGCTGCGCGACTAATAATGAGGTCTGAGCATCATTCATACCGTTCCGTCCAAGCTATGAAGCTTACTTGGTACATAGTCCGCATATGCACCTTCAACCAATTACCCCTCCCTATATATGTTAATTTGACATTTTTACAACTCTGATTAGGGGACCAAAAATATTTCATCAACTCCCCTTTTACTATTCATGGACGTTGCCATGTATTTTCCTGAATAACCGGCCAAGATGGATGTACATTCAGTTCTGGCTCACATGCCAGTTCCACTGTCCGGCCAGGATGGCTGAACATTTCCCGAGCCAAACCCGATGAAGGGCCGTGATGGCTGTATTTCCGACTTTGGCCCATAGGCCACACCAATGTCCAGCCGTGATGGTTGTATATTACCAACCCGATCTCCAGCCATGTTGGTTGTCCACTGCCAACCCGATGTCCGGCCATGTTGGCTGTACATATCCAACTCGATGTCCAGCCATGTTGGCTGTACATTTTCAAGGTCATCTACCCAACTGACCTAATGCACCATTTGATGTAAGATTAGCTCTTGGCCAATGTGGCTTCTAACCAATGCCATATTGGCCTTAGTCAATATGCATATGCGATGTGCCTTACTTGGCACCAGATATGTCCCAGGGCCAAATGCATCTCACCATGCAAAGGAAGCTTTGGATGAAGCTTCATCACAAGCAAATGGCGAATCTTTTAGCATGCGCCATGCTAAAAACACGGGGTGTTACATTATCACACCCTTCAAAGAATTTCGTCCCCGAAATTCAAAACCAAAACTATTGTGGACAATCTCTTCGAGTTGGATTTCCTGAACAAAAGTCCCATACCAGATGCTCAGAAATCACGGGTTTCTTCAAGTTGTCATGAACAACAATTTAGACCTTTTGAGCACATGTCCCATACCAGCTGCCCAGGAATCCAAAAAGTGCCCACAACAAAACTAAGAATCGCAATTGGCCAGTGCCAAGAGGATATCTCGACAAGGTATCCTAGATAGCATCCCATACTACCACCTTGGAATCCCTAAGGTTCATAAGTTGAAAGATGTCATCGAAATGACAAGGCAAAACTCAACGCAATACTGTGAGGACCAATCTCTAATGCCAGTGCAGTTGGATGCAAGCCACCGTCCCTAACGGATTTACCGGGTTGCCACTCGTAAGTGGGATGCTAGCCGGGCACGACAACGCACACCCTTGGCCGGTGCCAACGTGTGGGGATGATCGGTCCCATTGTCTACCCACCGTCCCGGACGGTCTTCCTGATGCTCGTAAGCGGGGGGTGCCACAGAGGCCCGGCAAACTCACGACTTATACAAGCTCAACTCGATTTGCAAAGTAACCGGCCCAAAGAAGATTACATACTCTTTCCGCGTAGAAGTTGGCCTACTCTCCAACTTTAAGTTTTCCGTTAAGGAAAATACTTGTGGACAAGTCCACTCCGCACAGATCCAAGAGTTATCTCGGAACTTGCTCGATACCAACCGTGACGGAAGGAAAATTACGCCTTTGGCGTGTTGCCCCGTAGGCCGTAATCTCCCCGTGCGTCAAGATGAAGCTACGATCCGGGCCTTAGGGCTAGGCAAATGCACGTCCATTTGCCCTTGCAAGCATGCTTTTGAAGCATGACGTATCTAACTTAGCTTCCACACCGTTCAAACTTACCCTTGTCCCGTAAAAGGGTTTAAGGCCATAAGGCCAATGCCATTGCATTTTTCATGCATCTCTGGCTTTGCCTTTACGTAGGAATTCATCACTGAATTTTCTAGCTAGCTGAGCAACCGTCATATTGACGTATCTTGTCCAGGCATAAGCCTTGGACTTTGGCGTAGGCCGCACCAAGCCCTTGCCATTTTCTACGTTACCTCGCTTACCAACTCTTTATAACTTGATAGGAAGTATGAGCATCCACTTACTGGCATGCAACTAAGCCTCATCAAGTCTGGCCACAATCATCTCTTGCATCAAGCTACCGAGCTTAGATGATATGAGGGGCCAACGTTTGGCAAATGCTGTAACTTATTGCGGCTGCCTACGTACCCTTCCCTACTCTAAAGGGATCAAGCACAGACCGTAGTTCATTAACGAATGGACAAGCAACTCATTCCAACTCGTTTGCTAGGCCGTGACCAAGCAACAGTGGTAATGGCCTAGTCTGTATAGGTCGTTCCGTCAAATACATCCAAGTGATGCATCATCGAGTCCGTGGAATGGCATAGTGATGCCTCAGCATCAAATGCTCTATTTGTAAGGCTGCGCGACTAAGAATGAGGCCTGAGAATCATTCATACCGTTCCGACCAAGCTATGAAGCTTACTTGGTACATAGTCCGCATATGCACCTTCAACCAACTACCCCTCCCTATATATGTTAATTTGACATTTTTACAACTCTGATTAGGGGACCAAAAATATTTCATCAACTCCCCGTTTACTATTCATGGACGTTGCCATGTATTTTCCTGAATAACCGGCCAAGATGGATGTACATTCAGTCTTGGCTCACATGCCAGTTCCACTGTCCGGCCATGATGGCTGAACATTTCCCGAGCCAAACCCGATGAAGGGCCGTGATGGTTGTATTTCCGACTTTGGCCCATAGGCCACACCAATGTCCAGCCGTGATGGTTGTATATTACCAACCCGATCTCCAGCCATGTTGGATGTCCACTGCCAACCCGATGTCCGGCCATGTTGGATGTACATATCCAACTCGATGTCCAACCATGCTGGCTGTACATTTTCAAGGTCATCCACCCAACTGACCTAATGCATCATTTGATGTAATATTAGCTCTTGGCCAATGTAGCTTCTAACCAATGCCATATTGGCCTTAGTCAATATGCATATGCGGTGTGCCTTACTTGGCACCAGATATGGCCCATGGCCAAATGCATCTCACCATGCAAAGGAAGCTTTGGATGAAGCTTCATCACAAGCAAATGGCGCATCTTTTAGCATGCGCCATGCTAAAAAACATGGGGTGTTACATTATCACACCCTTCAAAGAATTTCTTCCCCGAAATTCGAAACCAAAACTATTGTGGACAATCTCTTCGAGTTGGATTTCCGAACAAAAGTCTCATACCGGATGCTCGAAATCACGGTTTCTTCAAGTTGTCATGAACAACAATTTAGACCTTCCGAGCACATGTCCCATACCACCCTGCCCAGAATCCAAAAAGTGCCCACAACAAAACTAAGAATCGCAATTGGCCAGTGCCAAGAGGATATCTCGACAAGGTATCCTAGATAGCATCCCATACTACCACCTTGGAATCCCTAAGGTTCATAAGTTGAAAGATGTCATCGAAATGACAAGGCAAAACTCAACGCAACACTTTGTGAGGACCAATCTCTAATGCCGTGCGGTTGGATGCACGCCACCGTCCCTAACGGATTTACCGGGTTGCCACTCGTAAGTGGGATGCTAGCCGGGCTCGACAACGCACACCCTTGGCCGGTGCCAACGTGTGGGGATGATCGGTCCCATTGTCTACCCACCGTCCTGCACGGTCTTCCGGATGCTCGTAGCGGGGTGCCACAGAGGCCTGGCAAACTCACAAAGACTTATACAAGCTCAACTCGATTTGCAAAGTAACTGGCCCAGCAGTTACATACTCTTTCCCGCGAAGAAGTTGGCCTACTCTGCAACTTTAAGTTTTCCGTTAAGGAAAATACTTGTGGACAAGTCCACTCCGCACAGTCCAAGAGTTATCTCGGAACTTGCTCTGATACCAACTGTGACGGACCGAAAAATTACGCCTTTGGCGTGTTGCCCCGTAGGCCGTAATCTCCCCGATGCGTCAAGATGAAGCTACGATCCGGGCCTTAGGGCTAGGCAAATGCACGTCCATTTGCCCTTGCAAGCATGCTCATGAAGTATGACGTATCTAACTTAGCTTCCACACCGTTCAAACTTACCCTTGTCCCGTAAAAGGGTTTAAGGCCATAAGGCCAATGCCATTGCATTTTTCATGCATCTCTGGCTTTGCCTTTACGTAGGGAATTCATCACTGAATTTTCTAGCTAGCTGAGCAACCGTCATATTGACGTATCTTGTCCAGGCATAAGCCTTGGACTTTGGCGTAGGCCGCACCAAGCCCTTGCCATTTTCTACGTTACCTCGCTTACCAACTCTTTATAACTTGATAGGAAGTATGAGCATCCACTTACTGGCATGCAACTAAGCCTCATCAAGTCTGGCCACAATCATCTCTTGCATCAAGCTACCGAGCTTAGATGATATGAGGGGACAACGTGCTGGACCGGAAATGCTGTAACTTATTGCGGCTGCCTACGTACCCTTCCCTACTCTAAAGGGATCAAGCACAGACCGTAGTTCATTAACGAATGGACAAGCAACTCATTCCAACTCGTTTGCTAGGCCGTGACCAAGCAGTGTGGTAATGGCCTAGTCCGTATAGGTCGTTCCGTCAAATACATCCAAGTGATGCATCATCGAGTCCGTGGAATGGCATAGTGATGCCTCAGCATCAAATGCTCTATTTGTAAGGCTGCGCGACTAAGAATGAGGCCTGAGAATCATTCATACCGTTCCGACCAAGCTATGAAGCTTACTTGGTACATAGTCCGCATATGCACCTTCAACCAACTACCCCTCCCTATATATGTTAATTTGACATTTTTACAACTCTGATTAGGGGACCAAAAATATTTCATCAACTCCCCGTTTACTATTCATGGACGTTGCCATGTATTTTCCTGAATAACCGGCCAAGATGGATGTACATTCAGTCTTGGCTCACATGCCAGTTCCACTGTCCGGCCATGATGGCTGAACATTTCCAGAGCCAAACCCGATGAAGGGCCGTGATGGTTGTATTTCCGACTTTGGCCCATAGGCCACACCAATGTCCAGCCGTGATGGCTGTATATTACCAACCCGATCTCCAGCCATGTTGGATGTCCACTGCCAACCCGATGTCCGGCCATGTTGGCTGTACATATCCAACTCGATGTCCAGGCATGCTGGCTGTACATTTTCAAGGTCATCCACCCAACTGACCTAATGCATCATTTGATGTAATATTAGCTCTTGGCCAATGTAGCTTCTAACCAATGCCATATTGGCCTTAGTCAATATGCATATGCGGTGTGCCTTACTTGGCACCAGATATGGCCCATGGCCAAATGCATCTCACCATGCAAAGGAAGCTTTGGATGAAGCTTCATCACAAGCAAATGGCGCATCTTTTAGCATGCGCCATGCTAAAAACATGGGGTGTTACATTATCACACCCTTCAAAGAATTTCTTCCCCGAAATTCAAAACCAAAACTATTGTGGACAATCTCTTCGAGTTGGATTTCCTGAACAAAAGTCTCATACCAGATGCTCAGAAATCACGGGTTTCTTCAAGTTGTCATGAACAACAATTTAGACCTTCTGAGCACATGTCCCATACCACCTACCCAGGAATCCAAAGAGTGCCCACAACAAAACCAAGAATCGCAATTGGCCAGTGCCAAGAGGATATCTCGACAAGGTATCCTAGATAGCATCCCATACTACCACCTTGGAATCCCTAAGGTTCACAAGTTGAAAGATGTCATCGAAATGACAAGGCAAAAGTCAACGCAACACTGTGAGGACCAATTTCTAATGCCAGTGCAGTTGGATGCAAGCCACCGTCCTTGACGGATTTACCGGGTTGTCACTCGTAAGTGGGATGCTAGCCGGGCCTGACAACGCACACCCTTGGCCAGTGCCAACGTGTGGGGATGATCAATCCCATTGTCTACCCACCATCCCAGACGGTCTTCCGGATGCTCGTAGCGGGTGCCACGAGGCTGGCAAACTCACAGTACTTATACAAGCTCAACTCGATTTGCAAAGTAACTGGCCCAGCAGTTACATACTCTTTCCCGCGTAGAAGTTGGCCTACTCTCCAACTTTAAGTTTTCCGTTAAGGAAAATACTTGTGGACAAGTCCACTCCGCAAAGTCCAAGAGTTATCTCGGAACTTGCTCTGATACCAACTGTGATGGACCGGAAAATTACGACTTTGGCGCGTTTCCCCGCAGTCCGTAATCTCCTTGATGCGTCAAAATGAAGCTACGATTCGGGACTTAGGGATAGGCAAATGCACGTCCATTTGCCCTTGCAAGCATGCTTGTGGACAAGTCCACTCCGCACAGTCCAAGAGTTATCTCGGAACTTGCTCTGATACCAACTGTGATGGACCGGAAAATTACGACTTTGGCGCGTTTCCCCGCAGTCCGTAATCTCCTTGATGCGTCAAAATGAAGCTACGATTCGGGACTTAGGGATAGGCAAATGCACGTCCATTTGCCCTTGCAAGCATGCTTGTGTAGAATACACCTAATTTACTATCTAGTAGTTTATGATTTCTTTGCTATTTCTTTTGTAAATTATGTATTTTACGCTTGTTTTGAGTTTTGTAGCTACTTTGGAGTCGCACGGAGGAAAAGAAAAAGAAATCACCCAATTTGAGCAAAAAGGGCAAAAAGGTCATTTTACAGGCGATTGATATGTAGGGCCCAGTTGAGGTTAAGGGGCAACCCAATTTGGAGGAGTACTAAAGCCAGGTCAGTCAAGGCTAAGGGGGATTGATATCAGGGTACCCCTTATCATCTACCAGAGGGGCATTATCGGCTCTCATGTGGGGTGCAAATATCCACCCAAATCACCACAGCCCTAATCGAGAGAAGAGTTTTATCTCATTCATCTCATTCTTTTCACCTGAAATTTAAGCAGCAGTTGCTGCTGTTAATACTAGATCGGAAACACAGAGAAGAAAGGCACCGGGTTCAAGGGTTTGAATTTGAAATTGGAGGATGATTCGCTAGGGTTTGCTATGTTGCTCATCTTTGTTTGACCGAAAGCTTTGAAGATAAATGGTCGAGAGAAAATTGAGAAACAATTATGGGATTCCGGTTCGTTAGATGGCACTTTGTGATGAAAGAAACGTTAGAGATCGAGAAGATCTCAGAGATGAAGAAATTAGACTCAGGGTGATAGAGATGGTGTTCTTGAAGTTCGATGAAAATGGGTGTCGCGGATGAAGAAATTAGGGTTTGATGCTGAGAAGAAATCGAAGTTGCAAATGGGGTTTTCTGAGACAAATGTTACTCCGATTAATGGTGGTATCTATTGGCTCGATTGAGAAAGAGACGGTGACAATTTGTTGAGTTCTGAAGGTGTTGAAACTTGACAGAGCTGGGTTAGATGGAGGCAATAGAAGATGTTCATGAGGTTGTATTCAGTGACATGGGGTGCGTGAATGGAGAGATCGATGTTCTTGAGTGAAATTGGAGATGGGTCTCGTGAAGAATCTGCGATGTGAGGCTCGAGAGATAGAGACCTCGGAGATGAAGAGAAGATGAATGCGCACGCCATAGAACAGTACAGGATGCAACATGTGATGGGTTAAAGCTCGAGTTAGGAAAGATGGAGTTAATGGGTTTGTGATGCACAAGGGTTGAAGTGAAAGCGCAAGCGGATACACCGAGCTTGTGCAATGCGAAATGCAAGCGAGAAGGAGTTCTTGCGCCGTTGATATCAATTGCGAGAGCGAGATGAGGCCGAGTTCTTGGTGATTGTGACTCAGAGATGATGTTGTAAAGTGTTGAGCTCAACCTAAGAAGCAACAGGGGAATGGTGTGTGAAATTGATGAAGCTGTCTAAAGCTCTGTACAGGGATGATTGCTTAGATGTATGTTAGGAAATTGTTACATGGCATGGAAGCAAATATGAGAATGATGCTGCTGATGCAATGGAGAGATGGGTGGCGTCTGAGGTTCAGAGTCTGATATGAAATCAGCACATGGGAAGAAATCAAGACAGGGAAGAAGTGCAGCGCATCCATGAGTCCACAGTGACAGTTCAATCAAGTGCTTGAGAAGGCTTAAAGATGGAGTGCAAGCTTGCTTGAGGATAGAGAATTCTTCGCAAAGATTAGTTGCGATGAATGATTGGATGATTGCAATGGAATGCAAACCGTAGAATGAATGAAGTCTGAAGCTTGAATGAAAAGGGTATTGACCGAGAAGTTGCAGCCATTGCCGTTGTAAATTGCGAGCCGTGGATGGAACCGGAATGGATATCGAATGATTGATTCTTGTGGTTAGGAATGGCGATGGATGTTGATGCTTCTGCAGTGAGGAATGCAGTTGTGCAGAGATAGTGAGTGGAGATGCAGGAATGGATGAATGGCTTTAGCTGTTGCAGGTGTTGAGCATTGTGTTTGTGTTTGAGATCTGAGATGCCCCGAGTTGATAGTATGGTGGTGGTATGAATAAACATTGAAGGATTTTGCAAGAGCTGCGATTGATTAAGCTACATATGCACTATTGGTGTCTTTGGGAGTTGTGGTTGTGCAGGGCCATCATGGCTGGATGCACAAGGATTGTGCATCACAAGAATTAGCCAATGCAAATGGCTTAGGCCAAAGTGAATCAGTTTGAGTCAGATCTGACTCGTCTGAGTTGGAACTGACTCATGATCTGACCCGATTTGACTCACATCTGACTAGACCCGGTTTGACTCAGTGACTCACCCGAGTTGACTCGACCGTTTTGACCCGTTGACCGTTGACCAGATTGACTTTGCCGGTCACCTGAGCTACTTTCCGGCGACTATTCCGGCCGGATTCCGGCCATAATCCCAGTTTTCCGGCAAGCCAAAAATTCCATAATTTTCTATGGATTTCTCTCATGGGTGTGAAGACTTGGATTTGGAAATTGGGTGAAGAATTCTCTAGAATCATCTAAACTCATGGGTTTGTGGAATTGGGCTTAAATTTGGAAAGAGAAGATGAAGAGTTGAGAAAGACTTAAATTTGGAAGTTGAATTGCTAAAGGAAAAGGATTCTAATCCTTGGAAGAGTTGGAGAATATTGAAGCCTATAAATAGAGAAGTTTTCTACATCTTTTACATACATCTCTACACACACAACAATTCTTTTCTTTTCTTATTCTTTGTGTGAACTCTTTAACATGAGTAGCTAATTTTATTGATTGAGGATGAATTCCTAGTTCTTAATATGATTTGAGTTTTTGTTTTTAATTCTATCTTGAAGTTTTTCACATGATTATCGTTTGTTTTTACTAATAGGAATGATCTTAATGACATTCATGATTGATTGATAGATTGTTTAGAATGCATGCTAAATTGATTTGTTAGTTTAATCTAAATCTAGTATAAGTTAGGGAATAAGTAATCGTTCTCGACACTTTACACAAGTAGAAAACACAAGACCTTGAGGAGGGATTCCGTGGAGCAATTATGTGTAGAAACAACGCTAGAAAGTGAACCAAGCGAACCAAGTTTAACTACTAATACTAAACCTAAATTCATAGATCTTAATGCATTGTGGAATTACATCTTGTAAGCGAACCTCGGGGTGGTTCTTTTGAATAGAATCGATAACTAAGCGGACTGTTACTTAGTGAAATTAGGGATTTTGGGGCTAGCTAAGCGGACCTGCTATCCTACGGTTGGTGATAATCTGTGACTTATAACAAGTAGAAAAGAACATAACTTTAATCATTGTTTTGCAACGAAGAAGGATTCCTTGATCTCGTCTCTCTTATTGCTTTCAACTTTATCTTTTAATTGCTTTGTTTATTTTCTTTTGCTTTTACACCCCCTTTCGTGACAATTTTTACAACTAGAATCTCGTGCTCCTCGTGGGATCGACCTTGACTACCCTATATTACTTGTTAATTAGGTAGTAAAGTATTAATTAATTTGTTGTGGTTACGACACGCATCAAATTTTTGGCGCCGTTGTCGGGGAGCAACGGATGATTTTAGTTGTTTTTATTTTTCTTTTTGCTTTATTCTTGCTTTGTTGGATTCTATTCCGTATCTAACTTGGTTTTTGAATCTTATTTCAGGTGCGATTTTCCATGTATGGTGGACAAGAGCAAGCATATTACAACAATCAATACGGTTTTCAACCTCAACATTATGGCAACTTCCAACCATCCTTAGGATACAATCAAAACCAATCTTTTTGGCTATGATCAAATTCCTACGAGAACATTTTGGATATTCTCATACATATCAACAACCTTATGACGGGTATGTAAGTGGACAATCACAAGGATGGGAGGATAGTTTTGTTTATGATCGAGAAATTCTCTAGTTTTGCGAGATAAGATATCTCGCCATGATTGGGGATCTTCAAAAAAGTTTCAAGAATCACATCGAGAAATTCAAAGGAATTCGGAGAAAATATACGAACAAATTAACCAACCTTTGGAGACTTTTGATGACGCTAGTGTAGATTACTCGAGCCTTGATCTTATTAATGATCAAGCACCTATTCAAAAGGTAGAGCTTGAAGATGATGCATTTAGTGCTTGGAAAAAATTTCTTAGGGAAAGATGGGAGTCCGCGGAAGTGTATGAACGTTGCAACAATGAGGAAGTTATTCCAACTCCGGATCATAATAAAGATCCTTCACCCATTCAAAAGGAGGAGTTTGGATATCACTTGCCTATTGTTGTAAACGAAGTAACACCCGCACATGAAGATCTTACAATCTATACCGATGAAAATCATTTTAGTGAATGGCCCGATTCCGATGATGAGAATGTTGAAGAGATGATTATAGAGGATGAAACCACATTCATTGATTTTGTGGAAGACCCAATTGAACTTGCCAATGATTTTAATGATGCCGAGACTTTGGTTAAGGTAGAAAATGACGAAGAATGGTTGCAAGGTTTAATAGAGGACCACGATATACAAGAGGTAAGTAATTCACTTGAATTTTTTAAGGATGAAGAGGATTCTATAATACAAGAAATTGTGCAAGGTTTGTCTAATCCTTTGCATATTGATTCTTCTCCTTTACCTCTTATTGGTTTGAATGTATGTGCTTCGAAAGTATTTTTGGATGATTTTGTTTCTAAATATCCACCATTGGAAACACTTGATTCTAACACTATGCAGATTTGCCAAGAGGAATACATGGAAGTTCCAAAATTCTATGTTCTTTATACACTTCCGAGTGTGGACGAGAATAAGTGTGGGGGAAATTTCTATCGAGCGATAATTTCACTATTGTTTTCTTGTGCTAATATTTGTATGGAGTTATTGTTTTCAAAACAGGTATTATGGGTGGATCCCTAAATTTTCAGATTGTTAGTATATGGGGAATGAATCGTGCAAGAGCTAAGTCGGGCCGTCGACTTTAAAACAAGCGCTTAATGGGAGGCAACCCATAGGTTTTGTATTTCTTATCTTTTTGCTTTTTGTTATTTCTTTTTCTTGTTCCTTATCATGTTAAAATCTCCCACCTTGACTTTACTAGGAGGATTCAATTACATTGAGGACAATGTAAGGTTTAAGTGTGGGGGAGTGGTTAAGCATGTTTTTAAAACAAAAATTACAAAAAAATTAAAAAAATAAAAAAAAAAAAAAAAAAAAAAAAAAGTTTTACCTAAAACTTCAACTTTTAGAGATTTTAGAGTCCCTAGCATACTTCTAGATATGTTTACATAGAGATTTTGACCGACATAATTGAACTTGGAAATGTTAGAGAACTACATTCGGATTTCTTGTTTGTTTGAGTGTTAAATAATGGATTTAATCATGCCGGTGATGCGAATTTGGTGCGAGGGAGAAATGCATTATTAGAGTTGCTGATCAATCATTAGTGGAGACTACCCGTATTCATATCATGTGAGGCACCGACCAGAAATTTTCCATCTACTAAAGAGCTTTCTTTTGAGTGTGTGTCACCGTAAGTAAATTCCGGGTAGAATGGTGAGCTACCCAACCTCCCACCAATAGAAGCACTACTCTTTGATCTCTTGAGTGCTAAATTTGTCAATCATGAGGGTGACGTCCATGGATGAAAGCTTCCTTCTTGTAGTTCGATTTACAGTTAGCACCATTCTCTCTCTCGACAACAACGGATCCATAGAAACACATTCATCATCAACAAGGAGCGACATCTACAAGGAAAGTTGGAAAAGTTTAAGGTTTACAAGCAACGGAACGAGAAAAAAAAAGAGCAAATTTCAAATACAAGTAAAGCAACATACAAATGAGTGAATTTTACATATATGTTGAAGACTTACAATACAATGAGCATAATTATACATACAAGTATGAAGACTTATTCATAAAAGCGAAGAAAATTAAAAGGTGAGAATTTTTGAAAGTTTATGATTTCAAGACGATACAAGTTGTGAAGGATCAAGTGGTAAAATACTTCTTCCACGGCCATGGTTTATTTTGTATTTAATTTCTTTTGTTTTCAAAAAAAAAAAAAAAAAAAAAAAAATTGAAAAAAGAAAAGAAAAGGAAATAAAAGAAAAGAAAAAAAAAAAACAAGAGAAATATTTGTTCTTATTTTTATTAATAAGCCGTGGGGAAGGAAAATTTATAAGGAGGTTTCAAGCGACAAGGATTTTTAAGGTAAAAGAGTTACAAATTGTCAAGGATTTATGAAATTCGAGGGTTTATCATCAATAGTTGAAACCGAAGACGAAGACTAAGAAGCTAAAGACTAGGAGCGGAAGACGTTTCTATTGGATGCCGTGAGAGTGGTGTTATCATAATTGGCGATCGGATGTGAAGGTGAGTAAGTAATCTCATCCTCAATAATAAATGGTTGATTTCCTTTCGTAGAGATCGTCAGAAAAAATGGTTTTTCAAAATATAAAAGATGTGGGTTTTTAAAAAATATTTCGGAAGTTGTCCTTCCCACCATTCAACGTGGCAGAATTCTCTTCATTCCTACCGCACACATGTGAGAACCATAAAAAGCCGTCTTTTGAGTGCAATTATCATAAAATCCTTTTGGTGAGGCGGAAGTCGAGGCGAAATGCTTATTGATCGTTTCTCAAACACGCATTCTCTCATTATGGTGTGGTTATTTCTCACTCAACATTTAAGAATGAGAATATGTTCTTTAGTATTTCTAACTTCTTATTACTAGCATGCAGAAATTCTATGTCCTCATAACTCTTTGGATGCTTGGGACGCTGAAACGCTTTGAAGTTATGAGTTTTTAGTTTGATTTGCTCGAGGACTAGCAAAGTCTAAGTGTGGGGGAATTTGATAGGTGTAGAATACACCTAATTTACTATCTAGTAGTTTATGCTTTCTTTGCTATTTCTTTTGTAAATTATGTATTTTACGCTTGTTTTGAGTTTTGTAGCTACTTTGGAGTCGCACGGAGGAAAAGAAGAAGAAATCACCCAATTTGAGCAAAAAGGGCAAAAAGGTCATTTTACAGGCGATTGATATGTAGGGCCCAGTTGAGGTTAAGGGGCAACCCAATTTGGAGGAGTACTAAAGCCAGTCCAGTCAAGGCTAAGGGGGATTGATATCAGGGTACCCCTTATCATCTACCAGAGGGGCATTATCGGCTCTCATGTGGGGTGCAAATATCCACCCAAATCACCACAGCCCTAATCGAGAGAAGAGTTTTATCTCATTCATCTCATTCTTTTCACCTGAAATTTAAGCGCAGCTTGTTTGTTAATACTAGATCGGAAACACAGAGAAGAAAGGCACTGGTTCAAGGGTTTGAGCTGAAATTGGAGGATGATTCGCTAGGGTTTGCTATGTTGCTCATGCTGTTTGACTGAAAGCTTTGAAGATAAATGGTCAGAGAAAATTGAGAAACAATTATGGGATCTGGTTCTGTTAGATGGCGCTGTGATGAAAGAAACGTTAGAGATCGAGAAGACCTCAGAGATGAAGAAATTAGACTCAGGGTGATAGAGATGGTGTTCTTGAAGTTCGATGAAAATGGGTGTCGCGGATGAAGAAATTAGGGTTTGATGCTGAGAAGAAATCGAAGTTGCAAATGGGGTTTTCTGAGACAAATGTTACTCCGATTAATGGTGGTATCTATTGGCTCGATTGAGAAAGAGACGGTGACAATTTGTTGAGTTCAAGGTGTTGAAACTTGACAAGAAATGGGTTAGATGGAGGCAATAGAAGATGTTCATGAGGTTGTATTCAGTGACATGGGGTCTGTGAATTGAGAGATCGATGTTGCTGAGTGAAATTGGAGATGGGTCTGTGAAGAACTGCTGATGTGAGGCTCGAGAGATAGAGACCTCAGAGATGAAGAGAAGATGAATCTGTTACTGCCATAGAACAGACAGATGCAACAGGTGATGGGTTAAAGCTCGAGTTAGGAAAGATGGAGTTAATGGGTTTGTGATGCACAAGGGTTGAAGTGAAACTGCAAGCGGATACACTGAGCTTGTGCAATGCAGAAATGCAAGCAGAGAAGGAGTTGCTACCGCTGTTGATATCAATTGCAGTAGCAGATGAGGCTGAGTTGCTGGTGATTGTGACTCGTAGATGATCTTTGTAAAGTGTTGAGCTCAACCTAAGAAGCAAAGGGAATAGTGTGTGAAATTGATGAAGTCAGTCTAAAGCTCGTACTGTGGATGATTGCTTAGATGTATGTTAGGAAATTGTTACATGGCATGGAAGCAAATATGAGAATGATGCTGCTGATGCAATGGAGAGATGGGTGGCGTCTGAGGTTCAGAGTCTGATATGAAATCATCACATGGGAAGAAATCAAGACAGGGAAGAAGTGCAGCGCATCCATGAGTCCACAGTGACAGTTCAATCAAGTGCTTGAGAAGGCTTAAAGATGGAGTGCAAGCTTGCTTGAGGATAGAGCTGCTGCTGCAGTTAGTTGCAGCTGGATTGGACAGTTGCAATGGAATGCAAACTGTAGAATGAATGAAGTGCTGAAGCTTGGCTGAAAAGGGTATTGGACTGAAAAGTTGCAGCAAGGTTGCCGTTGTAAATTGAAGAGCCGGATGGAACCGGAATGGATATTGAATGACGGTTCTTGTGGTTAGGAATGGCGATGGATGTTGATGCTTCTGCGATGAGGAATGCGGTTGTGCGAGAGATAGTGAGTGGAGATGCGGGGAATGGATGAATGGCTTTAGTCATTGCAGTGTTGAGCATTGTGTTTGTGTCTTTGAGATACGGATGCCCCGAGTTGATAGTATGGTGGTGGTATGAGGCGGCATTGAAGGATTTTGCAAGAGCTGCAGATTGCGGTTAAGCTACATATGCACTATTGGTGTCTTTGGGAGTTGTGGTTGTGCGGGGCCATCATGGTTTGGATGCACAAGGATTGTGCATCACAAGAATTATCCAATGCAAATGGCTTAGGCCAAAGTGAATCAGTTTGAGTCAGATCTGACTCGTCTGAATTGGAACTGACTCATGATCTGACCCGATTTGACTCACATCTGACTAGACCCGGTTTGACTCAGTGACTCACCCGAGTTGACTCGACCGTTTGACATTTGACCGTTGACCAGATTGACTTTGCCGGCCACCCGAGCTATTTTCCCGACTATTAGGCCGGATTCCGCCATAATCCCAGATTTTCGGCAAGCCAAAAATTCAGTAATTTTCTATGGATTTCTCTCATGGGTGTGAAGACTTGGATTTGGAAATTGGGTGAAGAATTCTCTAGAATCATCTAAACTCATGGGTTTGTGGAATTGGGCTCAAATTTGGAAAGAGAAGATGAAGAGTTGAGAAAGACTTGAATTTGGAAGTTGAATTGCTAAAGGAAAAGGATTCTAATCCTTGGAAGAGTTGGAGAATATTGAAGCCTATAAATAGAGAAGTTTTCTACATCTTTTACATACATCTCTACACACACAACAATTCTTTTCTTTTCTTATTCTTTGTGTGAACTCTTTAACATGAGTAGCTAATTTTATTGATTGAGGATGAATTCCTAGTTCTTAATATGATTTGAGTTTTTGTTTTTAATTCTATCTTGAAGTTTTTCACATGATTATCGTTTGTTTTTACTAATAGGAATGATCTTAATGACATTCATGATTGATTGATAGATTGTTTAGAATGCATGCTAAATTGATTTGTTAGTTTAATCTAAATCTAGTATAAGTTAGGGAATAAGTAATCGTTTCTCGACACTTTACACAAGTAGAAAACACAAGACCTTGCAGAGGGATTCCGTGGAGCAATTGTGTGTAGAAACAACGCTAGAAAGTGAACCAAGCGAACCGAGTTTAACTACTAGTACTAAACCTAAATTCATAGATCTTAATGCATTGGGGAATTACATCTTGTAAGCGAACCTCTAGGTGGTTCTTTTGAATAGAATCGATAACTAAGCGGACTGTTACTCGGTGAAATTAGGGATTTTGGGGCTAGCTAAGCGGACTGCTATCCTACGGTTGGTGATAATCTGTGACTTATAACAAGTAGAAAAGAACATAACTTTAATCATTGTTTTGCAAACGAAGAAGGATTCCTTGATCTCGTCTCTCTTATTGCTTTCAACTTTATCTTTTAATTGCTTTGTTTATTTTCTTTTGCTTTTTACACCCCCTTTCGTGACAATTTTTACAACTAGAATCTCATGCTCCTCGTGGGATCGACCTTGACTACCCTATATTACTTGTTAATTAGGTAGTAAAGTATTAATTAATTTGTTGTGGTTACGACACGCATCACATGACGTAGCTAACTTAGCTTCCACACCGTTCCAACTTACCCTTGTCCCGCAAAAGGGTTTAAGGCC
>JAJJWW010000044.1:0-18938 GCA_023531295.1 Papaver armeniacum
ACAAAATTGGTCAAAAAGACCAAAATCAACAATTCCTAGGTGAAAAAGACACTTAGGTTTTGATATTTTGTTTAAATATCCAAAAATTAAAAAGATATTGTTTAAATGGACAAAATTTTAAAAATAGGCAAGGATGTAAGGTTTCATCATGTCTATTTTCAAATATTTTTTCTTATTTTTATTTTACACGGGGATGCATCGGGTTTCATCCTTGCTATTTTTTAAGTATAAGCCAGGATGAATCCAGTTTCATCCTTGCTATTTTTTTTTTGGCTATTTCACCCGTACTTTTTTTTACTCGTCCATTTGAACCGTGTTTTAAATATTTTTGGACAAATGACCCATTTTCTCTATAATTATTAAGCACACCGACCAATATCATCAAGAAAAACGTTTAGTTTTTTTAATACAAACTTTATCAATCAAAGTAGATTACGAAGGCATAACCTCTAGGAGAAGTGAAAGGGAAAAAGGCATAGAAAAATATATCAACACAAACTCTATTATTGCGCAAAACATCTTTGTCTGCCCCACGGACGGAGCCTGAAATATTTTTCGGGGAGGCTAATTAGGCAAAACATAAATTTAAGGGGGGCTAACTAACAAATTTTTCTTCTAAATAACCGAAGTTCCTAAGAGCATCCACAGTGGGAGACCAAAATCAAAATTTTGGCCCAAAAACCAGACGCAGTGGAGAAGGAGTAAAGATCAAAGACCAGACTAAAACTAAAAGCCAGACCAAATATAGTCTTTAGTTTGGTTTTAGTCGGGCGTAACAAGTTTACGCCCGAACAAAGCGTAATTTATAACTCCGCCCGTCGATAGAAGACAAAAAAAAAAAAAAAAAAAATTGGGGCGCAACTAAGAGTTACGCTTGATTGGGGCGTAACTCAAAGTTACGCCTCATTGAAAAAAAAAAAAAAAAAAATTAATGGGGAATCAGGCGCAACTTTAAGTTGCGCCCATTTGGTTTAGTCTTTCTCCCGTAGTGTGTGAACACGGACTAAACCCAAAATTTGGTTTTTTTTTGCTCTTTAGTCTTTGTTTATGATCGCACCACTGCAGTTGCTCTAAGGGTTTATAATGAATTAACTAGAAACAGGGGAGGCGGGGGCCACCCCGGAACTACACTAAACTCCGTCCCTGGTCTGCCCCCATTACAGGCTTCAAGCATTATGGAGCTGGGTTCGGTGATATGTATGAGAATTCGCATCCCATTTGGCCAATATATCTGTACAAGAGGGGTGAGCATTTGACACGTAATCCGCGGATTTATCTGGGACCAACCGTTCATTTGCGGATGGATGCCCGGACCGTTCGTTAGTGGGTTGGATGCGGATGGAATTTTTGAAATCCAACGGACAACGGATCGGGCCCGGATGTAACCATGAAAATCCATTGGACATCCATATCCGTTAAATTAAGGGCATTTATATAGTTCTAGAAAATACTATGGATCATTTAGGAATTTATAAAAAAAAATTAGGAATTTTTAAGATGTTTACTTGGGGTGTTGTGCATGGCATTTTTATATTTGTATAAATATATAAGATATGTAGGTTTTATAAGGAGTCATTTGTGTCAGCTTATTTTCTTTACTATAAATTTTAACTAAAACAAATCCATTGGATTATCCGCATCCAATCCGTCCATCCGTGCATCCATTGGATATGGATTGGATGCGGATGCCAAATTTAAAAGAACCTTGTTTTAGGGCATACAAAAAAATTTCAAGGCATACAAAATAGTTTTCCCATCCTAGGTGACCTTATAAGGGGTGTCTATTGGGTAGCTCAATTACCTAAATACCCTTGAACCTAAAATCAAAAAACAAAAAACAAAAAACAAAAAACAAAAAATGTTTTTATCCTAAACATGTCTTCTTCTTCCTCCACCCGAACCACCTCCCTTCTCTCTCAAATTTTTTTTCCATCGCCGTGATTAATTGTCGATTCGTGAAAATTTGATCGTCAATTAAATTGAACTATATAATGGATATGTATAAAGAAAAAAGTAGACGTCACGCGTTCTAAATCCTCTTCTAATCCATGAATTGAAGAAGAATAACCAATTGAAGATGAAAGTGTAAAAACTGTAATTGAACCAGAAATTAAATCGGAAATTCAACCATTTGAAGCTCCAACTCCTAAAATGGGGATAAGAAGGTATTTCCTAAAAATCCAATCTCTTATTTGTTGTTTTTCATCGATTGAATGGGTTAAATTACTAAAAATTTAAGGTTTTTGTGATTCTGATGTGAGTGGGTTCGGCTGATAATTGAGTTGAGTTTTGAGCCGAATTGTTCTTGAATTTTCACCCTGAAAGTGTCTATGAACAGTTCGGCCTATCAGTAAATATCAGTTTTTAACCGAACCCCAAAATGTGTATTAAATTAACTTTTTTTTTTAAAAAGTCTAACAGATGTTCGGCTAATATTATATTCAATATACAAGCCGAACCTAAAAGATATATGATTCGGATTATTCGATATTAAGTAAATGAGTCGAACCACAACTTCATTTTTAAATATATATGTGTATTTGTAGCATTGGGTTCCTCATCGACGTATTCGTCATCGAGATTTGGCTCACTTCCTAGGGCTTTGGATGTCTTATAATATAAAGCTCTCAAAGTTACGCTTTATAATCCTTCCAGGATCGTATTTTCTTGAGATAAAAGTCAATTTGGTGTCCAAATTTGTCCCAGAACAGTGTCAGGTTCGGTTAATACCTTGCCAACCTTTCCCGGCCGAACCTGAGAAGTGAAATTTACCCCAGGTAGTTGTCAGGTCCGGCTGACTCGATTAGATCACTTTCAAGCCGAACATCTCTCTGTAAACACTTCGAAAATATAGATTTGCAGGCTCTAGGTTCGGCTAGATCATGCTGGTGAGTTATCAGCCGAACTTTCTCTTTGCGGACTCAAGTCTTTCGATCTTGTTTTGGCCATAACTTTTTCGTCCGATGTCGGAATGACCTCATTCTTTTTGCGTTGTGTTTGTCTTTTCATTCTCTTGAAGTTGAAGATAATATCTCCTTGATTTTAATGAGTTGAATTTGGACCTTGGTATTCTCATCAGTAGACTTCACTTTCTTAACACTTTTAGTAATTTCCATTTTTTTTGTTTGATTCATCCTATGAAAAGGATGCATAATAGAAAACATATGTAATAAGAAGCCTAACCCCTAAATGTGTATGAATTTAAGTGTTTTATGGAAAATCAGTAACATGTTCGGCTGATATGATTTTTTGAATATGAGCCGAACTTGGAAAAATATATGGTTCGGCTGATACGATATTTAGAGTGAAAACCGAACCTAACTCTCAAGAGAAGGTTCGGCTTGTAATGAAAATTTCTTATTAGCCAAATATTTAACTAGTAAGTAGGTCGGAAGTTACAAACTATAAGTTCGGCCAATAACTATTGTATTTCGAGTATGCCGAACTGTTCATCTTCGGTAAAATACAAGTTAGGTTCGGCTGATAATTTCAAGCCGAACCTATCTCTGGTTCGCCGAACTTGGGTGAAAAAAATAATTTTTTTGATGATTTCAACCTACACAAATGAAATTAAACATAATCTGGAAGTATACTTGTTAGCATTGGGTTTCCCATCGTTGTATTCATCTTCTGGATTTGGCTCATAAAAATACCAGTTTTTCCTCACTTCCCCTTCTTCTTCTTCTCCAAAAAAACCTAACTTTTTTTTCTTCCCCTAAAATTTTCATCAACACAAACTTTTATAACTTAATTATCTTAATCACTAATTATTTATATTAAAAACTAATCAAAATTATTTATTATTATTAACACTAATACAGAAAGGGTAAATTTGTCATTACCAAAAATATTTGGTTAAGGGGCTATTGGATTTACTATTTCCAACCCGTTTTTGTCTTTATTCAGTATGCCCTGAAATTTTCTTGTACAAGGGTCCATGTGGTGCCTAGTGCTCGAGTGAGCATGCACCAGGGTCCTCAGTTGGAGGGTTGGTGAAAGAATGATGATTAAATGACGGTTTCATCATTTATTGAAATATTACTGGATTGAGCATTAGGTGATAAAACCTAATTATAGAAAAGTGAGAGACCGACCAAGGTGGCATGAGACCGGCCCTTGGTGGTCGTGGGACCGCTGATGGGCGTTTGCACAAACTCTGAGTTGGTTGTGAAGAGTTTGGACCCATATGAGCGATTGCGCAAATTAGGTCAAAAGTGTGAAAACGTGTGGGACCGGCTTTGTGCAAGCCCTAGGAATGACCTTGGTCGGTCAAGAAGGCATGCACGTGTTACCATGGTGTCTATGTTTCCGTACTGAGAGTTTCAATATTTTTTGATGTGCGTTCGAGCAATATTTTGGATTTTCAGAAGAGTTCGATCTTTGACTGAAATCCTCGATTTTGCTCGAATGAGCAAGTATGCTCGTTTGATCAATATTTTGCGAATATTAAAATAATAATATTTTAATATATTTTCGTGAGTAACCTAGTCGGTCATGTGACCATGTTGACTTTTGGCTTTTTCATGGTTTGCGCAATATTTGAGAAAATTTGGAGAAACCATGATTTTTGCTGAAACAGGGAAGTTTCACAAGATGAGAACAATAACAATTTATGAAAGATTAGGGATTGCAAGGTGTGGGCCGGCCATGGCTAGGGTATGGCCGGCCGGCTAAGTTGCGCGGTCCCGCAACACCTTTCCCTATTTTATATTATTATTTTTCATGAAACCATGAAAATATGGAGAAACCATGAGTTTTGCTCAAACAAGGAAAGTTGTTAGAATGGAGGAGTCTTCATGAGTTCATGAAAGCAACAAAAATAAGGAAAAATAATGGAGGAAGCATGGGTGTGGCCACGGCTAAGGACGGTGGGCCCGGCCCATGGGCGTTTCTCCATTATTTTAACGTTATTATTTTCTCTCTCCTATTTTATGCAGGATTCCTCATTTTTTCCATATTTTCGCATGCCCATTCGTGCTTTTGGGTGCTCGTTACACTTGCACCATTTTATGGGGCTTACTCAGTGGTAGTCCAGATGCCCGAATATTGAGTATTTATTACTAATTTATGAAATTCAGTGGAGAATGATTCATGAATCTGAGTAATAAAAGTGAATTGTTTTTATTATCAATCTATAGGATCAGCCGTGGATTCGACCATGAATTTGGAATAATAAAATTACCTATTACCATTCCAGGAGATCAGCCGTGGATTCGATCATGAAATCGGAGTAACGAGATAAAATAATATAGTTGTTTATTGCCATCCCATGAGATCAAGCCGTGGATTCGATCATGAAATCGGAGCAAAAGATAATTGTTTATTCCCATTCCATGGGATCAGGCCGTGGATTCGACCGTGGAATAGGAGCAAAAATAGATCATTCTGGGAATTCAGTGGTGAATGTCACCGAAGAATTAATCTATTGATGAAAGGATATTAGCGTCACATCCATTCTGAATGGTGCATAGTCAGGGAGTCACGGGTGTTTGCTTACGACCTGAAGGCGTTATTGTTCTCAATCTTATGGAGAACCGCCTGGATCTATACACTGTCTCTCTACATAGTCAGGGAACGATGAGTGTCACCGACGTCCTTAAGGCGTTATTGCTCCCAATCTTACGGAGAACCGCCTAATTGTTCTTCTATGTAGAGGGGGGTCTCTCTCATGTAGTCAGGGAACAATGAGTATCACCGACGTCCTGAAGGCGTTCTTGCTCTCAATCTTACGGAGAACCGCCCAATTACGTTATTCTACATAGAGGGCACAATGAAATGCCAGGGATCGAACGCTCAGCTAGTGGAGGCTTTTCGAAAGACATATTCATCATGGCTTCGTAAAATATGAATCACCACATGCCTGAAAGACGTGTCAGAAGCATGCAGTATCGTGATTTTACGGTTTTGTCCTTTGTTGAAAATCCACCATCTACATTAAGTCCCCTGCATAGTGGAGTACAGTCATGTTCTGCAGTAAGCATTAAATGGTGATTTTCAGTCGACGAGATCAGTGGTTGAACTCGGTCTACAAAGACATTTTCAGAATCCTCGATTTGCTCCAATGGTGTCATGTACGAGCAAATGTTCGGGTGAGGACCCTGATAGTGTGATAGAGTGTGATTCCGTGAGCACGGAGAGATGATGCATCGCTGATTTGGACGATCGGGCATCCTGTTTTGGTCGGTTTAATGTTTGCGGGCTCGAGCCCAAAAAAGAAATCCTTGTTTTAGGAACAGACGTTCGTTCATTCGTTGGTTAACAAACAAACAAAATATAGTGATACAATTTTTGACTATGCGCTTTCACGAAAGCCAAAATTTTATTTTTTAAATATGTGAGATTTCACAAAAGGGAATAAAAAATACGCTCTCGTTTCAAAGACGGGTGCTCGTGACAGGGAGCAAAAAATACATATATTTTCAAAGTTACGTGAGTTTCACGTTAAAATATATATCTTTTGTAAAATCAATGTTTTGATTTTGAACAACTGTTGAAAGTAGACAATTATTCACTGTGAAATAATATTTGTATGTAGGTTTTCACAATTGTAGAATGGACGTATGTCCAATTTTTGAAAAACCAGTGAATGTTTACACAGTGAAAATTTATGTGAAATCAAATTTTGATTTTCGGCAATTGCTAGAAGTAAACAATTTTTGATAAAATATTGTTTGTATGGATTTTGTGATCTGATAGTGTATGCACAAAATCAATGAGTGTTCACTCGGTGGGAGTCGCTCACACGGTGAAAAATAATGTGAATTGTTCACATGATGGAAGTTTCGTGAATTGTTCACAGTTTTATGAAAATCACGTTATGGTTTTGAATAACGAATTTTGTTTGTCTTTGCAGGTTTGAAGGAGCGAACAAATTCTCGAGATTGTAATCACTACAGCTAGTGAAATTGTAAATAGGTAAGAGTTAGATGGTTACCATTTTGTAGACGCTGTTGTGAGCACCTTTATTCCATGATTCATTATTCTGTCGAATCCTGCGCTTTGTATGAACGATGTGCTGAAATAGCCACTTTGCAAGAATGACTGACTCCCATGATGACACTTCCAAAGATGGTGTTTCCAGAGATAACATCTCTATGGACGAAACTTTAAGAAATGGTACTTCTGGGACCTCTGAGTGATGGTGAGAGATCCTTCATACTGAGTTGTACTCCTGGTTATTTCATTAGATTTACCATAGGATGATCGTGTAGTGAGATCCTGGATCAATGTAGACTCCACCGAAATGGAAGAAAGTCTACGGGAGCGGAGAACCCAGAAGTAAGGACTATAGGATGTTAGCAAATGACGTGCAGTCCCAGCCGTTTCTTTGGTGAGTTGTTAGCGCTCCTTGTGTCATGACTTTGCCCGTGCAATTAGGATCACGAGACCAAGGTTTGTTATTTCTTTTCAGACTTTTGCTCCATCGATTGACGGTCTTCAACTTGTTCCCGGGCAAACAATTCATGAATCCAGCACTGATGAAGAAGTCGATGTAAGTATCTTTTTCGTGCAGGTGATTGTGGCATCTCCTTGAATGAAATAATAATAATTGTTGTTGATGAATCCAGGAAGAAATCATTGTAGATAAGCAGCATGTTGATGAAGCGTGCTCTTCTTTGGGATATGGGAAAATGAAGAATTCCCGAAATCCCAACCGAATGGAGATAGCGGCGTTGCCAATGGAGATTCCGGCATTACCGAGCCTTCAAATGATTTAGAGACTCCACTAGTAAGTATATCTCCTGTAATCTCTTCATAAAAGTATGAAATTGCTGATTTGTGAATGAATGAATGAGAATCCATGTGAGTATACGAGTAATTTTGCTGAAATACGTCACCAGAAAATTTCAGACTTCAGCCTTTTAGCAAAAACACCGTAGAATCTTCGTTCGAAGTCGGATTTTCGCGATCTGCATATGTATCTTCAAGCCCAAAAAATTTCCAAGCTTTTGTGAAGAAGCGTTTTGAGTTTTGAGCATGTTTAGGGCCTGAAAAAGGCGAAACAGTAAACTTCCAGGAGACTTTCAGAACTTTTTCAGATTGTATGTGTATAATGTTTCGGCCACATCTCCTTGCTCGTTTCTTCAATTGCTTTGAATTTTGGATATGTTGTAGAGGACATCCATACGAAGAGAATGGTATATAACTCATCCCTAAATTCTTCACCAATTGCTCCCAGCTCATCGGTTTGCACAGGACAGTGTAAAATCATTTCAGACGAGCTTGCTATAAAACACTCATATGTGTTTTTAGACCATTCGCTTGTGTCTTGAACGGTTGGTGTAGGATTCTAATGTCATTGATTCATTTGAGATCAGGACCCATTGATTGATACATGAGTGTGGTGCTTGCAGTGTCATCTTGTTTCTGTTAGTCGCAGAAACATCACTTCTGAAATCCTTGTCACGGGACCATAACTGAGGTTGCTCTCGAGAGGGGTGATGTAATGACCATGGTTTCATGTCCCGGTGGTAGCATTCATTTTATGATGAATGATCAGCACATGAGAGTCTGGTGCCACGGGTCTTGGACTGTGAAACTAATCGCCATGATCCGTGGACCGTCAGTCCCCAATATTTTGTCAAATTTCTCCTTTTCGTTTTCCTTTCTTCTGGCAAGACCTAGATAGAGGACCCAGGTAGAGAAATTGATTTAAAGACCTAGATGGTCAAAGTTGGAGATACCTTGATGAAGGAATTAGTGGGAAGACGTGGTGGACACCGATCGACTGTGGAAGTTATGAATCCCGTCTAAGAATTGCTGCTTGCATGTTGTATGCCGGAAGTTTGTAGGAACCTCATACGACGTCGGAATTAGATGCTTGACCCCAAATGTTGAAGCTAAGAGACCGAGTTATCACATGAGAAAAGAATCACTCAATTTGGAGTTGTAGGGGTCAGCAAACGAAGCGCGTACATTTGTAATTTGTAATCCCGTACAAATTTTTTAGATTTCGTAGACTTGACGGTAAAGGCCATATCTTTCAGCTCGTATGTCCGATTGATGCGCCATTTTGGTATGTTGTAGAAGAGACATAGACGAACATCTTTCGTTGAGGAAGCATTGTCCCATTCCTCACCCATTGGTACGTTTTTGTAAACGCATGTCCTGAAGTGTGTTGTATCTCATTTGTAAAGGCGATGAGAACATATTATAGAAGACTTCGGATTGTGTTCGCCAGTCGTGCAAGCTTTGGGAATGTGAACATGTTATCATGTCTGCACATCTTGATATGAATCATTAGTTCTTGGGTAAGTCTGCTTCATGTGTAACACTTCAGAGAATGGTTAGTTGATGAAGCCCTGTCATGAGGATGTTGCTTCTGAGACAGTTGTTGATGCTGAGATCACGACTGATTACACTCCAGATATCCTTGTTGATGCTGAGGTCATGTATGGTGTTCCTTTAGAGATTATTGTTGATGCTGATACCGTGGTTGAAGTTGCTCCAGAGACCGAAAATACTAGAACCATGATTATCAACATAATCTTTGCTCCTCCATACAGCGAGCCTTTACATTCACGAACTAGTTGGTGGGTTGAGAATTCCCAAGATTAAGGTGCACTAATCATCTTGAATTCTCTTGAACAATATGACTTTATTGTGAAATGGTTTCATCAATGAATCGACGTTATTGTGGAAGATGGAAGCACCGGTCTTCATTGTGGTGAAGAGAGGAAGTTCCTCAGTCATGATTTTTAATGTAGAGAAGTTTCGTCGATGAAGTTTCATGGAATCACATCAGGTTGCAAATTCCAATAAGATCAAGTCCCCAGTGTATGTTGAAGGAGTTTGTGTCATCCATGGATGAATGACGTTGCATCTGCTTCAGTAGTCTTATCATGGGATAATGAAGACTTATCGATTGTAGTTCAGTTACACTTTGATCGTCTTGGTGTTGAATCAGTGTTGAGATATTTGTGCTCAAGCCAGAGGCGCCATTATCGAAGGTGCACTCTTTGATTGGGAGTACAATTTGAAGGCTTCTTAGAGGCTTGAGCGTTAAAGCGTCATATCCCTTGATTATGTCTTAGGTTTGATCGTCTCGGACCCAAGTATCTTTTGTTGATTCAGCATTCCTTTCATTGCGGTAGTGAGATTCAAAATTTGTGCAGACATCATAGCTTTTTGATTTTGTGGCACACATGAACATTCCTGCAAGGTTATGGAAAAACGCCCAAAGTGTTCTTTGCCATACTTGGACATCATCTCAACAATGAATGTCTCAGTGAGATGCTCGATTCGGAGAGGTGTCAGATTCAACCATTTAGTAAAATATTAATACGGTGAAGCTACCATTCACAACATCTTGCAGAGTTGCTAGCAGAAGTCCCCATGCTAGGATAGCATGTGAGGAAACAAATGACATAGACATGGAAGAAATGAGACTTGCCTGAGTACGGAACCTCTTGATGAATGTTTACGCATCTTTTGCAGGTTATTGCTTCAATCTCGTCAAAGTTCGAGTTCTCTGATGATGGGATGTCTGCCAAATCTTCTGGATCATAACTTTCTTCGTTGGAGAGATGTGTAACTAAATGCGCTTTGTCAATAGCCATATTTTCAGCGTGGATCCATGCTCGTCTGCAGAACATGTCATAGTATCTTGGATCTTCCCTGATTATGTGAAACTTAGTTTTCATCCAGTTTGAACCAACTTTCTTTTTAAGAATGATGTAACGATACGCATATTTGGATATTCTTTCATGATCTCTGACTGAGACAGGAGCATGAGTGGCTTCTTGTCGATTGATGCATGCAGTTCTGAGAGTCTTCAGATGAGTAATATTGATCGATCTGCCAACGTCGATTAGCACTCTTCTGAATTCATTTCCCTTGAGATGCACTGTGGTGAGTAGTCCATAGTCATACATCTCTTTGTTAGTTGCTGGATGTTTAGGAAGCACTTCCGGAATGGATAGACGTTTCCCAGACACTCTATGGTTCAAATCCGTGAACATGTCCCCCTTTTGAGCCTTTGATAGATAGATCAATTCACAGACATGCTCGATCAACGATTGAACTGCTTTTTGACTGGTTGTTCAGAGAGTGTAAAGGTTCTGACTGGGAGAGGATTCTTGTGTACTCCTTTAGTTTCCAGTAGAAGCTATTATGGATCAACCTTCTCTTTGAAGATGTGAATATTGCAGTTACTTGTTGGATGATCGATGAACCTATAAAGGAGACAGTACCTGGGATTCTCCATTTCTTCTTCAGTTGGCTCTCTCCTGATGAAAGAAAATTTGATTGCACCATCTTGAACTCAGACTTCCAATAACTCGATCACTCCTTCATGAAAAGAGAGAAGTTTGAGACTGTATGATTGTTTCCCCGTTCGTTGATGTCGGGTCGAGGTTTGTGCATTTCAGGATTGCATCTTTTCTTTGCGCCTTCAGAGGAGCCTGGGATGTTGGAGAAGCGCTCTGATGATGTGTCTCGGCTTTCCTTTCATTCCTTTCAGCAACAACGTTTGTTAAAGGCTGGAGATTATACTAATTGTTGACTAGGCGTCGGCTGCTTCGAGGTTCCTCAACTTTGCAGACTTTGCTATTTTCAGTAAAGCGGGTGCAGTAGTCGCTGATCGTTTGGCTACTTCATGAAGCTCTGAGAAAGTCTGGAACCGGAGATTTTCCAGCAAGGCTCCGTAGACCGGTATCATTCCATTGATGCACAAGTACACCAGTTATTATTCAGTGAAATTTGGGTCATGACAATCCAAGGCTTGGACTTTGAACCTCTTCACATAATCGTTCAGATGTTCATTGCTCTTCTGAGCCATCCTTCTTAAGTCATAAAGAGTAATCAGGTGTATGCTTGGCCTGTCAAAGATTTTGAGAATTCCTTCAGACGGACGACATGGTTGTGTTCATGCTCCCCTAGTGCTTCCAGGAATCGAGAGACGTGTTCTCGAGCATTCCTTGTTCCGTTGTATAGTGTGAACGTTGGAGAAGTGTAGCCAGCGGGATATGGAGGTTGATGACGGTAAACAGATGATACTTTTTCCTTTCCTCGATCCTTCATGAAGCGTTTCAGGTCCTCACGAGTGATGAAGCCTGCAGGTTCCTTTGGTGGTGGATTATCTGCAGCCTTGTGCACCTCATCATCATCTGCTACATGGATCGGGGGTGACTTGTGGATCAGCAACCTAGGAGATGTTTCTTTGGATTTTCCTTTCTCTTGAGTTTTCTCTGACATCTTGTCGGTGAGAGTTTTGAGATAATTGCATAGCTCTTTCTGTGTTGCAGCCATGTCAATCTGATTTTTGGTGAGACCCTCTTGCATCTTCACAAGATCATTTATGGTAGGCGGATTTGCTCTGGTTTCCTCGGGAAACCGACCGAAGAGAGGATGGTTGTCGATGTTGGTTTGAGGAGAAGTGGTATCAACAACATCGGTGTTGGAAGCAGGAGTAATTTCTGGAATACCACCATTGTTGCTAGTGCTAGCGTTATTTGTGTTAAGATTTGTAACTGAACCTGACCTAAGATCAACCATTTTGTGAAAGTTGAGATTGCAACCGAGAGATAATCTCCTACTGTGGTCGCCAATCTGTGGATGAGGAAAAACTATTTGCTGGTTTTTAGGGAAGTGAAGGGACGAGCGTGTTGTCGAGACTCCTCAACCGAGCAAACTGCTTAACCTCACACAGATGCACTGCAAATGGAGTGCTTAGATTCGAGAGATCAATCTGTAGGACTCCGGCCTAAACCAAGACAATGGTGGTTCCAGAGTCAATTCGGTCGCAAAGAGGGAGATGGGTTGATTTGTAGGAGGAAAGCTGAGAATTGTGTGGGATAAGTGATGATCAAGGATTGTGGATGTGTTGAAGGTTTTTGCAATTTTTGGTGAACTGATGAGTTCGAATAAGTTCTGATAGATTGATGAATTCCTGAAAGTAGTTACTCGAGAAATTATGTGTAGACAATTGCTGATAGGTAGTGATCATTCGTTGTCCTCAATCATGGATTCAGAGGCTTATTTATATTGTCAGAGTCGTGAACACCTTGATCCCTGTAAGTGTGACGGTTTCTTGAGTGAAAGAGTGGGAAAGTGGGAGATCATGGTGAAACCAGTTCCAGATTGTGCAGAGACTTGGTTTATCATTCACCCACTACTTTGCTAACTCCTTCAACCGTTGACACGACTTACTCACATTTCTCGTTGTGGATGAATCCACGTGCTGTAGGCCGCCAGACCAAAACCCTAATTAATATCCCCACCATGTGACGTGATTGATGTCTCACGAATCGTGGAGTCTGCATGACAGACGTGTATTAGTTAGTCAGTTGTTGACTGATTAGACGTCTAGATTTTGTTTGAATCGAGAATGAGTGATGAATGCTCAGCGATTCATGGATCTAACATGTAGTTCTCTGAAATGATGTCAATATTGTAGATTCAGTGATGAATTATCGTCCGATATTTGAGCGATCGAGCAAGTATTGCTCAATTCGCGAATGCGAATATTGAGAATTTGACGAGCAACTGAGCAAGTATTGCTCAATTCGACAAATTAATGATTATTGATAATTTGACGTTCAATTGGGCAAGTATTGCTCAATTCGACAAATTACTTATTATTGATAATTTGACAAGCAACTGAGCAAGTACATTGCTCAATTCAACAAATTACTGATGAATTACTAAATATTGATAGTTGGATCAATATTTGAGCAAATGAGCAAGTATTGCCCAATTCGACGAATTATTTATTGGTGACATGACCCAATAAAATATTAAAATATTGGTAGATTACCAAATATTATATGATTAATTCAGATGTTGGTTTCTAAATCAACATAAATTCATTAGTGTTTGAATCTTGCTCAGAATGATGATTCGTGGAGCATTTATTTGAAACCCTAATTTCAGATCAATTATCTGTTAATTGATGAATCGCTGAAAATAAGTCATCAGTGATAGAGGGACCGACCACATGGGATGATGAGCGTCCATGTGGTGCCTAGTGCTCTAGTGAGCATGCACCAGGGTCCTCGGTTGGAGGGTTGGTGAAAGAATGATGATTAAATGCCGGTTTCATCATTTATTGAAATATTGCTGGATAGAGCATTAGGTGATAAAACCTAATTATAGAAAAGTGAGAGACCGACCAAGGTGGCATGAGACCGGCCCTTGGTGGTCGTGGGACTTATTGATGGGCGTTTGCACAAACTCTGAGTTGGTTGTGAAGAGTTTGGACCCAATATGAGCGATTGCGCAAATTAGGTCAAAAGTGTGAAAACGTGTGGGACCGGCTTTGTGCAAGTCCTAGGAATGACCTTTGTCCGTCAAGAAGGCATGCACGTGTTACCATGGTGTCCGTGTTTCCATACTGAGAGTTTCAGTATTTTCTGATGTGCGTTCGAGCAATATTTTGGATTTTCAGAAGAGTTCGATCTTTGACTGAAATCCTCGATTTTGCTCGAATGAGCAAGTATGCTCGTTTGATAAATATTTTGCGAATATTTAAATAATAATATTTTAATATATTTTTATGAGTAACCTAGTCGGTCATGTGACCATGTTGACTTTCGGCTTTTTCATGGTTTGCGCAATATTTGAGAAAATATGGAGAAACCATGATTTTTGTTGAAACAGGGAAGTTTCACAAGATGAAAAAAATAACAATTTATGAAAGATTAGGGATTGCAAGGTGTGGGACCGGCCACGGCTAGGGTATGGCGGTAGGCTAAGTTGTGCGGTCGCAACACCTTTTCCTATTTTATATTATTATTTTTCATGAAACCATGAAAATATGGAGAAACCATGAGTTTTGCTCAAACAAGGAAAGTTGTTAGAATGGAGGAGTCTTCATGAGTTCATGAAAGCAACAAAAATAAGGAAAAATAATGGAGGAAGCATGGGACCGGCCACGGCTAAGGCCGGTGGGCACGGCCCATGGGCGCTTCTCCATTATTTTAACGTTATTATTTTCTCTCTCATATTTTATGAAGGATTCCTCATTTTTCCATATTTTCGCATGCTCATTCGTGCTTTTGGGTGCTCGTTCGTGCATCATTGTCGAATACACTTGCACCATTTTATGGGGCTTACTCAGTGGTAGTCCAGATGCCCGATTATTGAGTATTTATTACTAATTTATGAAATTCAGTGGAGAATGATTCATGAATCTGAGTAATAAAAGTGAATTGTTTTTATTATCAATCCATAGGATCAGCCGTGGATTCGACCATGAATTTGGAATAATAAAATTACCTATTACCATTCCAGGAGATCAGCCGTGGATTCGATCATGAAATCAGAGTAACGAGATAAAATAATATAGTTGTTTATTGTCATCCCATGAGATCAAGCCGTGGATTCTATCATGAAATCGGAGCAAAAGATAATTGTTTATTCCCATTCCATGGGATCGAGCCGTGGATTCGACCGTGGAATATGAGCAAAAATAGATCATTACGGGAATTCGGTGGTGAATGGCACGGCTTTAATTAATCTATTGCAGAAAGGATATTAGCGTCACATCCATTCCGAATGGTGCATAGTCGGGGAGTCACGGGTGTTTGCTTACGACTGAAGGAGTTATTGCTCTTAATCTTACGGAGAACCGCTTTGGATCTATACACGGTCTCTCTACATAGTCGGAAACTTGATGAGTGTCACCGACGTCACGAAAGGCATTATTGCTATCAATCTTACGGAGAACCGCCCAATCGTTCTTCTATGTTGAGGGGGTCTCTCTCATGTAGTCGGGGGGAACAGTGAGTATTGCAGAGCGTCTGAAGGCGTTATTACTCTCAATCTTACGGAGAACCGCCCAATTACGTTATTCTACATAGAGGGCACAATGAAATGCCAGGGATCGAACGCTCAACTAGTGGAGGCTTTTCGAAAGACATATTCATCATGGATTCGTAAAATATGAATCATCACATGACTGAAAGTCGTGTCAGAAGCATTCAGTATCGTGATTTTACGGTTTTGTCCTTTGTTGAAAATCTACCATCTACACTACCAAGCAAGAAATCTATGATATTCTTAAAGGTATGTCTAGTTGGAGTGCACCAGGCCCGGATGGTTTCCCTGTGGGCTTTTACTTATCTCAATGGGCTGTAGTGGGGGATGACATCACCTCTTTAGTTCAAAATTTTTCAATACAAAGCGAGATGCCACCTAAGTTAAATCATACGATCACTATGCGATACCTAAAAACAATCAACCAGTTACTCCTAATGATTACAGGCCAATTGGCCTTTGTAATTGTTCTTACAAAATTATCTCGAAGATCATAGTGGTTAGAATGAAATCTTTAATGGATAGAATTATATCTCCTTCTCAGGTGTCCTATATCCCTAAACGACTCATAAATGATAATATTATCTTAGCTCATGAGTTAATCCACTCTATGAAGAGATCTAAAAAGAAGACTCCTCTAGTGGCTCTTAAGCTAGATATGTCGAAGGCTTTCGACGGACTTGACTGGGCCTTTATTGACAAAATGCTTCTTCATCTAGGGTTCAGTGATGACTGGAGGACTATTATTCAGAAATGCATATCGACAACATCGATTTCCATTCGTTTCAATGGTAGCATCTGTGATCCGTATACCCCCAACAAGAGGATTAAGACAGGGAGACCCACTGTCTCCTTATCTTTTCATTATGTCTATGGAGTACTTATCTAAAGCTTTAGAAGAGGCTCAACTGAATAAGCAAATTCAAGGAATAGGCATCTCACAAAAATCAACACCAATCAATCACTTGCTTTTCGCAGACGATTGTTTGTTGTTCTTTCAGGCAACTTATGAAAGTCTTACTCATATTGCTGAAATCTTAAAAAACTTTGGAGATATATCTGGGCAGCTAATTAACTACTCCAAATCATCGGCCTTCATTTGTGGTGATGTTTCTCAACAACAAAGTTGTCCATAATCGAGATGCTAGGGGTTAAAAAGTTATGCTCATCAGATAAGTATCTTGGTCTCCCAATCCTCTTAGGCATATCAAAAGTAAGCTCTTTTAAATCTTTGAAAGAGTCCTATAGTAACAGATTTCATGGATGGAATTCAAAGACCTTAAATCAGGCTGCTAGAACAACCATGGTTAAATCGGTCTTAAATTCGATCCTTGCGCATTACATGAGTAACTTCAAGATGCTTAAAACTACTCTGCAACAGTTAGATATTGTGCAAAGGAACTTTTGGTGGGGGCATAAAGAAAATACAAGAATCAACTTTGTTTCTTGGGATTCTCTTTGTGTGCCAAAAGAAGATGGGGGTCTTGCTTTCCGTAATTTAGAAAAATACAATTTGGCTTTGTTAACCAAATTAGCATGGAGATTGTGTACAAAACCAAATAAAAAATGGGTTGTAAACATGAAACAAAAATATTCACCATACTGTGAGTTCTTACATCTTCAAGAAAAACATCATAACTCTTCATGGATATGGAAAGGCATTGAAGCAAGACTAGAAAATGTAAGAAAATATCACAGATGGGATATAAGATGTGGCACTAAAGCTCTGATTTGGTATGATAAATGGGTCATAGGACTAAATGAACCTCCATTTCCTAAGGAAAGTTTTAGAGAACCAACAAGATTAGTGCATGTTTTAGACCTTATGTTGCAAAATCCAAGAAGATGGAATACTGATTTAGTCAAAAATCTTTTCCCTGATAATATTGCCAGCTTGATCCTTCAGATGAGATTAACACAGCAAGGTCAGGACAGATTAATCTGGGAGCCTAACAGAACTGGTGAATTCTCAGTTAAATCGTCTTATAAAGCCCTGACTAATTCTACTTCTTCTCAAGGTGAACAGCATAGACTACTCCCAAAAGTAGTCTGGAGAAATTTATGGAAATCGAAAGTTCCACATAAAGTCAAGTTATTCCTCTGGAAATGCTTAAGGAATATTGTTCCAACTTTAGGAAAAATTAGTCAGTACAAGAGAGATATTAACTCCTCTTGTCCATTCTGTAATTCTCATGAAGAAACTTTACAGCACCTTCTTATTGAATGTGATTATGCACGTTCAATTTGGTTAGGAATGAATGTGAATATGGATAATATCCATAGGCATAGAATTAATACGTCGACTTGGATTTCTAGTTGGTTCTCTGATGCAACATATGGAGATGATAAGGCCTTGTGGTTATATACTTTAATGTGTACAGCATGGCAGATCTGGAAAAACGCATTAAAGTTTTTGAAAACAAAAATTTCAGCTGCTGGTTCACTTGTTATCAAGTCAAAAGTCTAGTAAATCTCTGTATGAAATAAGAATATTTACATAACAAAGATTCCTCTGATGCTACCATTATCAAATGGTCTCCTCCACCAGATAATTGATTTAAGATGAATGTTGATGTTTCATTCGATTACTCTACTAAAGAAATTGGCATTGGACTTATAATAAGAGATTCTGCAGGTACAGCCAAATGAGTCAGGGGCAGGCACTTCTATGGTGGAATAGATCCAGAGCAGGCGGAATGTTTGGCCATGAAACATGCTATTTTGTGGGCCAAAGAAATCAATCTCATGAATGTTGTATATGAAACAGACTGTAAAAATGCAATTAGTGTTATCAGCAATGTCGGCTCGGTAGTCCCTTTGGATGAATCAGAGCTATGTAGATGAAATAAGACATATGTTGTCTACAACTAAGTATTTTTGGTGTCAGTCATGTAAAAAGATCAGCGAATAACTTAGCTCATGTTATAGCTCACAAGGCTAGATCAGAGAAAATTTCCGTTGATTTTGATTGTCACATCCCTACTGAACTTGGTATGCGGACAAGGGATGAAAGGAAGTTGGCTCAGAAGTTATGTAATATTATGGTTTAATATTAAGATCGGTTTGCATCAAAAAAAAAAGGATTTTTATCCTTTGTTGATATTAATTTACCGAAATATCCTTTGGTGATCCGAAATTCCGGCGGAATTCCGGCCGAGATGTCTGAAATTGACTACTTTGGG
>JAJJWW010000045.1:0-29033 GCA_023531295.1 Papaver armeniacum
ACATCTTCCTTGATGATCTCTTCGGGTCTCTACCCGATGCTTCATCCGACCTTCCCTTCGCCGAGAGACGAAGCATCCGGCCGAGCGGTGGCTGCATCCGATGTTGCTTGTTAGGTGGTGTCGATCGATGTCGCCTTCTAGGTTCTCGGCGAGTTTGACCGAGTCTTCCTTATCTCTTTACCTACTTTGTCGAGCATTAAATGTCCTCGAACCCGAGGATCGTCACATCGAGAACTTTTTCCTCCCCTTTTGCCTCGATCTCTTGACCTGTCTTCATACCTCTTTTTCGTGCCCGACCGGTGGGGTGATTCAGTGCTTTCACTACTTTGTTTTCTTTGGTACGCCCTCGACTGGGATGGCTCCACCTGTCCCTGTGGATTATTCACACCTACAATGTAAGAACCGTTCCACAGTAGGTCATGCACATCGTTTGCCTGCTTAGATTTTAGCCAGAAAGGTCCATATAAAGCCTTGATACCAACTTTAATCTGCCATTCTGAAACATCTCACAATGCAGCAGCAAATCACATCCCTATACTATAAGCACTAACGCCTTTAATTTACCATAAGTTCATAATTCGGATCAGGAAAAGCCCTCATTCTTAATCATTCAATTTTTATCCCTATTAAACAGGGCTATATACACCCTATGATCACAACACTAAGAATCTTTCTCTGTATCCACTTTCCCGTATCGAGCAGACGATGAGGAACTTCACCCAGATACATGCTAATGACTTATATGAAGCAGAAAAAGTATCTCAAAGAGCCTTGGCTTATATAAATATTAAATAGGTTGTAATTACTTCAAGTAACATAACAACAACAAAAAATATTATAATGCTAGAGAACTTACTGCTTCCAGACAAAATTTTCAAACCAAATGTACCCTAAGGTAATGAATTTCTAACCCGCGCATAAGGCCACCACTCTGCGCAGGTGATCGATTACATTCATTGCAACCACATGCCCCTGAAAATCAAGAGAAACTAAAATTTCGTCAACATGTAAGGTCTAAAAGGAATTAACTAACTGCTTACAAAACCTTATGCCTTAACAGCTGTTTAGTTAAGTTATTGACATACATCACTCAGCTGTTACAGAATATTCTGCCACGCCACATGCTGACTCGACTTTCCTCTGACATGGCAACTAACGTGTCACCTTAGTTGCTGACGTGGCCCCTCACTGCTGTCATGCCGAATGACGTGTACTTATTTGCTGACATGGAACGCTGATGTGGCACCTTACTGCTGACGTGGAGCGCTGACGTGGCACCTTACTACTGATGTGGCACATTGACATATAACTAATGCATATGTGTATATTAACAATCATACTCCTCCTAAGGTTGCAGGTGTTCACACTGATTCATATCTTGCTGCATATCTTCTCTCTTAAAGGGATTGACAAAATAAGCTTCCACGTTGAACGGTGATGAAACCCTCGCTTGTTATTGGTTGAAATAGGTCTTTCTAATGCAGAAGCTATGGTGAGGACACTTGGCGAAACTCTATTAGTCGGAATATTAAAATTAGGGTTACACTTTGTTTACCCAAAGTATTTAACTGGTCGTTAGTAACGCCGTCTACAAAAAGGTAGGTGGACAACACTTCCTTTAGAGTTTAAACCTAACTAATTTCGTTACATCGTGTTTACACCAAATACTTAGCGCATACGTTAGTAACACCATCTTAGGTGGACAATATTTCCGTAAAACCACTAAATTTTTTTCCTAAACAAAACCACGTGAATAAGAAAATCATTTTTTTTCTTTTTTTTTAATCCTAATTGGGAAACCTATCTCTAATATTATTTTCTTCCCTTATTTTCTAACTTGGCGTCAATCTCGAACTCTATAAACCAAACCATGTAAATCTTCTACACATATGAATGATCGATATTCAAGTATTAAAAAGATGCGAAGATAAAAACGGATCACTCAATAGCAGCGATGTATATCCTGGCGAGATTGGGGTATACCTAATAAGACAAAATCTGGTCATTATGAAGTAAAACCAAGCCACCCCTTAACCTTGTATTTTCTAAATGGCTAATATGCCCTTGTTTAATTAACACTAAAAATTGATTAGGTTAATTAATTGAGTTTAGATTAATTAATTAAGTAGATTAAAACTTATGAAATGAAATTTTGTTTTTGATTGAACTTATTTGGGAAGATTTTTGAGGAAAAAAAATTATTTTGAGAAAATCTTTTGCAACGGAAATGAAAGCACACTACCGAAACACTTCTAAAAAGGGGATTGCAAAGTTGTTGTATGAAATCATACTCAAAATTAGATCAGAAATCAACACTTTTAGTTCTGAAAGTATGAAAAGTCTGCAGGGTCGACGGATGAAGAACATGCCAATTATATAGCTTCATCCAAAGCTTCCTTTGCATAGTAAGATGTGTTTGGCCAGGGCCATATTTGGTGCTAAGGAAGGCACATCGCGTAGGATTATTGGCCAAGGGCCAATATTGCATCATTATGATGCATTAGGCCAGTGGGGTAGATGGCCTCGAGTTTGCAGCGTAATCATTTGGCATTATGAAGGCTATCGGCCTTGAGCCAATATCGCACAATCATTGTGCATCAGGCCAGAGTGGGCTGGCCTAGAGAATATTGCATAATCATTGTGCAATACACCATAGAGAATGTCGCGGAATCAATGTGCGATAACCGGAACCAGTATTGCATAATCATTGTGCAATACGGCAGAGTGTGCCAGAGTGAGCTGGCCGAACGAATGTTGCACAATCATTGTGCGCAATCATTTCACATGAATAGTGAAGCAGGCATGTCAATTTGGTCCCTAATTCTAACTTGTAGAAATTCCATTAAGACATATATAGGGAGGGGTACTTGGTTGAAGGTGCATATGCGGACCATGCACCAAGTAAGATTCATAGCTTAGCCGGAAGAGTATAAATGAAGCCTAAGGCTCATTTATAGTTGTGTAGCCTTGCGAAAAGGGCATTTGATGCTTAGGCAACACTATGCCATGTTGCGGACCCGATGATGCATAATCATTGTGCATCTTGGCGGGATGGCCTATACGGACTAGGTCATTACCATTATTTCTAGGCCACAGCCTTGCAAAAGAGTTTGGCTTAAGTTGCTTTCCCTTCGTGGATAAACTACGGTCTGTGTTTGATCCCTTTAGAGTAGGTAATGGTACGTAGGCAGCCGCAATGAGTTGCAGCATTGCCGATCCAGCACGTTGGCCCCTCATATCATCTAAGCTCGGTAGCTCGATGCAATAAATAATTGTGGCCAAGCTTGATGAGGCTTATTTGCATGCCAGCAGGTGGATGCTCATACTTCCTATCAAGTTAGAAAGAGTTGGTAAGTGGGGTAAGGTACGGAATTTGCAAAAGGCTTAGAACTGCCTATGCCTAAGTCCAAGGTATATGCCTTATGCCTGGACAAGACTCGACAGTATAATGGTTGCTCAGCTAGATAGGAAATTCAGTGATGAAATTCCTACATTGAGGCAGAGCCAGTAATGCATGTAAGAACGCATTGGCTTGGCCTTATGGCCTTATACCCTTTTGTGGACAAGGGTAAGTTTGGAATGGTGAGGAAGCTAAGTTAGCCGCATCATGCTCGTCGAGCATGCTTGCGATGGCAAATGGACGTGCATTTGCCTAGCTTAAAGGCCCAAATTGTGTCATCATCAATGGCGCATCGGGGAAGATATGGCCTGCGCGCCCAGGCGTAATTTTCCAGTACATCACACCATTAGTTGTCCACGAAGTTATCGGCGGTGTATAGATCGGATTGGGAAGGAACCAACTCGTTCTTCTCATTATTTGTGACCTTGCCCTTACGTCAGCGAGCACACTCTCGGAGGATCCGCCAAAAATTACCATTAGGCTGAAACACACCTCTTTGAGGATTGAGGAGGCAGAGAACCTCGTACTGAAGAGGGTCCATACGACAGTACAAAGGCAAACGAAGCCCCTACTCTAAGTGGCCAGCAGTCACAATGATCTTGTTCGGTCCACAGGGTAATTCGGCAGTCTTCTTGGTTAGAACTCCGGCTTGTCCCTCAGGGCTAGCAAAAGAGACTTTGAATCTTTGCAAGCGGTACTTCTCCTTCAAACTCTCTAAATAATCAGCATCAGTCATCTCAGATGGCCTACTAGAACTAAAAGGTATGGACACTGTCCTCTTATCGGCACTATAAAGTTCGAAAAAAGAAGAAACAATTTCGCCCAAAAAGAAAAAAAATATCAGAATCATAAACCGAAGAGAATGAGATTGCAAAACTTCAAAAAAATAAAAGTTTTTCAAATTTAAATTTAAATTTAATATGCCAAAATATTTTGTTGAACTATGGACATGTGCTTCAAATAATAGTCCTCTGGTTAAACAAGTCTAGATAACTGTAGCTTGTGTTATTTTAAAGGAATTATGGTTTCATAAGAACAAAAGATTTTTTGAAGATATGAAGCCAAATATGCAGAGATTTAAATGCAGAATACTGAAATTGGTGCATGAAGGAGGGTTGAGAATCACAGGAAACAAATGGTGTCAAAACTATGACCAAGAAATAATTGCTAGATTTCAGTTGGGGATAAGAATGTCAAGGTTTTAGTGTATTAAGAAATGCAATTAGATTCCACCTGAGCAAGGTTTCATAATGCTATGTTGTGATGGTTCTTCTTTTGGAAATCCTGGTTCTGCACGATTTGGAGTAGTTGTTAGAGACTCACAATGACAGGTAGTTGGAAATCTAATTGGAGGTATTAGATTGGCTTAAAATTACTTAGCAGAAACTTATGGGGTCATGTGTGCTTTGGAGCTGGCAATTCAATGGAGTATGCACATGATTATTGTTGTGTCAGATTCAAAAACTCTGCTTGCAGAATTTTTGAATCGGTAAGGTTCCTTGGTTTCTCAAGGGGAGATGGAAGATAGCTATGAGGAAATTCTCTGAAATAAGATATAGACACTGCTATAGAGAAGTCAATTTCTCTGCAGGTTGTATTGCTAAGAAATGTGCATCACTAGCAGCACGTGAAAGACAACTTCATATTGGAAGACCTCAATGTCTACCAAGGATTGAAATGCCAAATGTTGATTATTTCAGATTTGTTGAGCTGAAAAAGTTTCATTTTCTTGAGTCAGATTTTTTTCTTTGATAATTAGGTGGCCATGTATGTTGCTTCTTATTTAGCTCTTGTAATTGAAATGTAACAATCTTTTCAATATTAATAAATATATGTGATTCAGGAAAAAAAAATCTAAGGCGACGACAACATAACAACAGTTAATGACATTGGCGAAAGCCATTAATGGAGAAAACAACCTTAAAAAAGGAAAAGAACAACTCTTATCGTCTTGGAGGTCGAGCCGGAGAATTTCTGCCAGACATAATGAGGCTTTTTATGAAGATCAAGAAGTTAAGGAAGAACAGGAAAAGACAGGGGATAAAGAGAACATAAAAGTTCTGAACTCTGCAAAAGAAAAATAAAAACATGATTCTCTATCATGAAAAGATTTTATAGGAAGTAAAATACTTTGGACAATCAACCGGTGCCTCAAGTCCAACAGGTAAAAGCACATTAAAGACGAGGACGTGGCGGAAAACTCTGGACGTGGCGAAGAGAGAAACAAAGGCCACATATTTTCTTCCCATCATACCCTTGGTAAGACGAAAAGAAAAGAAGTGAATTGTGAGGGATAAATAGCCAATCGCCACGTGTAAGCATCACAAGAGATGATCTCATGATAGTATAACAAGAAAGATGCATTGAATCATGCCTCAAAAGGTGATTGCATCTGAACCGAGGCGTCTGCTACATAGCCACATGAAGGACGCGTGTTAGGAGTAGTCAAATCACACAGACGGTCAAGTCTAAAAAGAGAACAAGTCATTTAATGAGAATCGGAAGAGGTGTGATACAGCTGTGGACGAAAGTACATCGTGTCAGAAGCTCGGATGAAAAACAATTAACAATACGATCCGAAGAAGGTGTAGTACGATGCTTCCCAGGTTGGAGCAATGCGATAAATGAACGATGCGATATGACTCGAGAGGAATAGTCGGATGATACTGATAGACAAATTTTTGTGTTTAAGTTGTCCTCAATTTTCTGTATTGTTGGTACTCGATTTTGTACTTATTATGGTGTTTTATGTGTTTGTAGGTATTTTCGGGAAATAAACATTTTTGGAAAATTCGGCTCGAAAAATTACTCGGGGCGCCCTCGGAGGACATTTGCTAAACGAACCCCACGTTGGATAAGGGGCACGTCAATTACTAAGGGGCACCCACTTACTTAAGGCACCCAGTTTTGGTTATGGGGCAACCCTTTCTTCTTCGTTTGAATTTGGATTTGGCGGGAAACTGATTTTTGAAAACCCGAAAATTTGCAGTGAAGATTTTTGACGAGTTTGAAGGAGATTCAATCGTTGGAGTTGGTTGGGAATATCTTGTTTTGACTAAACATGATTAGTATGTGTGTTAGAATCGGAAAACTTGGGTTGTGTGCGTGGGAATAAAGTGATACAGAATCGGAAAACTTTTGTTGGAGTTGTTTTGGAAAGTTGGAGCGTGTCTACAGCGTGTTGACTCACCCTTGGACGTGTAACCGAGTATATTGGAGTGTCTCTGCATCAATTGAACGCATGAGAATGCAATAATGGAAAGAATATATCCCGAGTGTATTTTTATTTACTGCCGAATGATGGAGAGATTTTCGTAAGTAATGAGGTGTTATTCTTGGACCTATTGAGTATAAATATGAGACTGGGGTAGCAGAGGAGGACACAGACAGTTTGGGAGAGTTTAGAACACTACAGAGCCGAAAAAAATCGAGTTGCGGAAAACTGCCATTGCTGCTGCTGAAGAAGCATACGAAGAACATAAGACCCTTGAAGACAGTTGTTCATGCTACAGTTACAGTGACACTTCATCTCTATCGTTCTCTGTAACGGTTTGGTTTGTAACAAAATAAGTGTTACAACCCCGGTTTTATCATATTTTTTTCTCCCATTTCATTATTTGTGAACATCTTTTGAGCAATGAATTTATATTTTGAGTATGTTTCCATTATGATGAGCTAATTCTCGCACAACCAAGGCAATGGAGGAAGCTATTTATGCATGAATAATTGGTAATTATTTATTTTCTCTAGTTTATATTTTATAATTCACTCAATCACTGCTTTTGCAGAGTTCTAAATTTGTTTGCATGATTTTCTTAATTACTTGTGATTCAATTTGATAGGTTATACCTTTGTTTAATCATTGATAATCTATGTTTAGGGAATGTGATAATTGGTGTTTGGTACTCGGGTTTTGACCAACACTAGGCTTTGGTCTAACATTTGTCCAACGTTAGGGCTGGGTACCTGGACTGGACGTTGACCCATGTTGACTGTTTATGACCACACTTAAATAAATTTTATAAAATAAAAATACCAAGTTTACAATTGTACCCCTACGGTAAATCTAGAATCCAATGGCTTGAATAACATTATTAAGTTTATAATCTATTTATGTATTCTTCTTCTTCCTCTCGTTTAAAACTCCACAGAGAAAATCCACAAACCCTAATTTCCTCCCACCATCATCATAATCATTTCTTGTAAACAAATAACTCAAACTCACTGTAGTCACATAAATCATCGCCATATGTATTTGATGATTTGAGATTTCTACCAGATAAATCAATACGAGATAATAGATGGATCTGAATCAAGAAATCGATGTTGCTGAGAGATGGCTGAGATGCGAATCAGAGACAGAAAACAAAGGAGAAGATGTTGCTGAGAGATGGGGTAGTGACTGAATCGATGTTTTTAATTGTGAATTAATATGGGTTTACAAGATATGGTTGATGTAAGTGTTTATTGAGATTGGGAAAAGAAAACAATGATGAATTCAAGGGAATTTGATAATTTTAGACCTAGGGTTTGAAGAGATGAAGATGATATTTCTAAGATAAGAAATTCAGAGAAGAAATAGTCGATTCAAGAAATCAGATGGAAGATGTTGATGGGTTTTAGGTTGATTCAGGGAGATTGAAGATTATGGCTAAGTTTGGTTGTTAGAGTCCGTTGGAGTAACAATCTGAGAATTAGAGGTATTCCTGAGTTGCAGATGGTGCTAATGGTGGTCACTAAAGATGCTAGTAATATTTGGAATCTAACAGGGAATGTAGAAGATTGGGTTTGATTTAGAATGGAATTGTGAGCTAGAAGGGCGATGGTGGTGCTAAGTATGTCGAGTTATGTGTTCTTAAACAACACAGATTTTTGGAATGTTGGTGGTAGTTACAGGGGGTTTGGTGATTTGAAGTTGCTACTGGTGGTGCTATGAGATGTTAATGAGAGGAAGAAGAATGGGGTTTCTGCTGTCTGTGTAGTTGAATGTTGCATCTGAATCTGAAATTGAATTGAAGATGGGTTGATTTGAAGTTCTAATTAGATGAGAAGAAATTGAAGTCAGGGTTCGTTGATGCTATGAGTCTGTGATGGACATTGGATTTGAGATGAAACTCATGAAAGTGTTGGTGGTGTTGCTTCAAGATAAATCTCATACGATTTGTAATATGCAGGTGCCTGGGATGATGGTGCCAGGAGAAGATGAATTGTGTAAATATTAGAAAAGTGAAGGTTATTACAGTAAATAAGATGTCATGTTTTTTTTAAAAAATTTAATTTATTGTTCTAATATTTTCTAAACAAAAGTTAATATTTAACCGAGTCAACACGGGTCAACGTCCAGTCCAGGTACCAAGCCCTAACGTTGGACAAATGTTAGACCAAAGCCTAGTATTGGTGAAAACCTGAGTACTAAAGTCCAATTATCCCTTAGGGAATACAATTAATATTTGAGAATATGCCTGATTATTTGTGAATTAAGAAATAAAGGACTTCAAAGATAATAATTAGAGTTTTGGATTCTTTACCATCATTCATTCATTTGTAATAGTGGAATCTAGTGTCTTGGTTATTTTTAATATCTTGAAATCAAATTTTGAATTAAGTTTTCTTTACTTTTAGTTTTATTAAGTTTGAAAATCGAACCTTCACAAGTCTCAACGAACATTTTACTACAATATTATTGAATTAACACCAGATACACTCTGAAGGAGAATAATGGAGGACCCATCCGAGCGATGATAAGATGTACGATTGCGTCACCAGCCCAGCAACATCAAATCATGCCTTCACGAGTCCAGTTTGTCTATAAATACCAGTCCATGTAGATGGAAATGGACATGTAATTTTGTATGGTCTTTCTACAGAGAATTCTAGAGAGAGATTTAGAGAAAGAAAGAGTGAGAAGTCTAAGTGATATTTGTAATTCATTTAAGGGTAAGACCTTCAATAATAAAGATATAGTTTCTTCTCCGCAGATGTAGGTCTACAAGGCCGAACCACGTTAAATACTTGTGTTCATCTTTACTTTCATATTCTTTACATCTTGTTTATCTTTGAATCTTGAATGTTATTAGTTTCATAATTGTTAGATCTACTTGGGTGTAGCCATCAGAAAAGATGCAACTACGGGAACTCGGGAGGACCCGGACCCATTGACACGACATGAACTTTTAAGATTTCTGGGTTGAAGGGGACTGTTAGAGAATTATGCATTTATCTTTAGGATTAAACAACATGGTGCAATGGAGAAATCAAACGACTATCAATGAAGCATTGAAGATCTTGAAGTCATGCAGAAACTTTTTGGGATTTATGTTTAGTAATATGATGAATAATCAGACATATGATCTAATGGATATAAAGTGTCTAAAACAACAATGGCTAAGTATGACAAACTTTATGTTTTTAGTTCTCTTGATGTGGATGGTTTCTTATTTTTTCTTCGCAAGCAGCTTTGGAATCCTAAGATACCTTTAAGAGTGTCTTTCTTGGTATGGACTCTATGTCACAATGGAACTCCCACTTTGGATGTCCTACATAGAGATGGTTTAGTCAATGACAGTCAGTTCCTTCTACGTTCTTCTGTTAAGGAATCTCAAAGTCACCCCTTTCTTCACTGTAATGAAACTAGGAAATTGTGGAATTACTTTCTAGACAACTTTGGAGTAAACTGGGTCTTCTTTGAGAGTGTGAAGACAAACATTTGGGAATGGAAAAACAGAAAAAGCAAAGTAAAGGTGAAGAAAATATAGGGGATTCTCCCTTTTGCAATATGGTGGAACATCTGGAAGGAGAGGAATTGCAGGCTTTATAACAACAAGAAGAGAAATCTAGAACATCTCATTGTCTCTGTTAAGTGTACATTGTATAATTGGTTTGTGCACACTAAGCTTTTTGAGGGTTACTATCTTAGTACTTTGATTTTTAATTGGATTGTTGTTATTGGGAACAACTAATTGTACTCCTTTCTCTTTATTCATTCTTTCTGAAAAAGCGGGGGTCTAACAACCACACCCAATATTTCGTTCGGCAATCTGAATAGAAAAACTCCAATATACTTTCAAGAGAATCAACTAGACAGTTAGACTCAATCTATAGAAAAGTATATCAAAGAGTTATATCTCAATTTCTCAATTCAATCGCAATCAAACAAATAGGAATTTGCAAGCCCGATTGAATAAGAGAAATAACTTGGACGGTATCACAAAACAATATCCAAGTGTTAATCAATTCGTCAACAACCCAAAGGTCGGATTCAAGAAGTGATTGAACTTAACACACAACCTGTGATATTTCTATTATATAACAAAATATAATGCGGAAAACAAATAACACAGACACCAGAAATTTTGTTAACAAGGAAAACCGCAAATGCAGAAAAACCCCGGGACCTAGTCCAGCTTTGAACACCACACTGCATTAAGCCACTACAGACACTAGCCTATTGCCAATGAACTTCAGACTGGAATGTAGTTGAGCCCTAATCAATATCACACTGATCAAGGTACAGTTGCGATCCTTACGTCCCTGAACCCCAGCAGGATTCTATGCACTTGATTCCCTTAGCTGATCTCACCCACAACCAAGAGTTGCTATGACCCAAAGTAAAAGACTTGATAAACAAATCTATATCACACAGAAAAGTCTATTAGAATAGATAAATTTGTCTCCCACAAAAATACCTACAAGTTTTGTTCCTTCTTTTGATAAATCAAGGTGCACAGGAACCAATTGATAAACCAGACTTATATTCCCAAAGAACACCCTAGTATTATCAATCACCTCGGAATAATCTTAATCGTATGGAAGCGAAACAAGATATTGTGGAATCACAAACGATGAGACGAAGATGTTTGTGGCTACTTTTAATCTTACCTATCGGAGATAAATCTCAAGCAAATCTTAGCAAAGATAATACTCGATCACGATAGTAAAAGTAAGATAAGAACACGCAACTACAGAGAAAATAGTTGGGTCTGGCTTCACAATCCCTATGAAGTCTTCAAGTCATTAACCTACAAGTTTTTGTGAAAAATCTAAGGTTAAAGGAGAATCGACTCTAGTCGCAACTAGTATCACACGGAATGTGTGGAGATTAGGTTTCCCAGTTGCTAAAGATCTCCCTTATATAGTTTTCAAATCAGGGTTTGCAATCTAGGTTACCTTGGTAACAAAGCATTCAATATTCACTGTTAGATGAAAACCTGATTAGACTCAAGTTAATATCTTTCAACAGCTAGATCGAACTTAGCTTGTTATACACAAATGAAATGTACCTTTATTTAGGTTTGAGTAACCGTACCTAAACGTGTACACTAGGTTGGATCAACAGTAGTTAACCGAGGTTAGCTACATGAATACTCTCATATCAACCTTATTCATCTTAACCACAACTACTTCAAATGACTCAAATGAAACTAGTTATAGAGTTGTTCAATTGCTATATTCTCATAGAAGTATACAAGAACACAATTGAGCAAAATCGATTTGATTCACTCGAATCAATTCATGAACATTATAGCCACGGTTTGCAAAGAATGCATTCCTTATTATATAAATGTATTAGTTCATGAACAAACGATTTTAGAACTTTAACCACTCAAGTATGCAAACATGTACGCATACTTAAGTAGTCAGTCTGAGTTTGGATTCTCCAGTATGCAAACATGTACGCATACTTCCAAGCACAGCAGAAATTCCCGTACCCAAACCCTTCTCCAGTACGCGTACGGGTACGTGTATGATGTAGTTTTAAAGTGGTAAATAAAGTTCGTTCAACTAGGGCTTGTAAAGGTTTGATTTAAGAAAATACTAAAAACAAAGAAATTATATTCACAAGATTGTCACAAAATATCGAGAGACTGAGACTCAGGATTTCACCAATTCTTATATTCATGTGGTTCAACTATTAATTCTAGACAATTATAGCCTATAAGATAACAAATATTGACTCTTTCTTTGCCAAAAGTATATTTTTTAAAGTATTAGATGTAAATCATAAGCATGATGTATCAAAAGTTCTTAGACTAAGCATACACCATCAGACAAAATCACAAATAATCAAGAAAAATCATAAATCAATTTAAAATAGTGGAAAATTCATAAAAGAATTAAATAGAATTACCACATGCATAAAGAATGGCTTCCTCCATTGTCTCACTGTCGGGGTTTAGCTCCTCATATTATTCACGTGCTCAAAATAGGTGTTCATAGCTCAAAAAGGTGAAATAAAAGAGAAAGCTAATAAAGCAGACAGTTTGCAACGTTATATTGGCGTCACAAACTGGATGTTACAGAGAACTATTGCAATAATAAATCATTACGGGGAAACGATAGAAGTGAAGCTGCGGTAGAATAAAAGTCTGTTTTAGTGGGTCTTATGTTCTTCGTGTTCTTCGCCACAGCAGCAGTAACCCGGTTTCCGCAACTCTGATTTCTTCTCCTCTGTGCCTCTGTTGGTCCCCCAAAGTCTCGGCCTCCCCTTCTGTGACTCGAACCAGCTATATTTATATACCACATGCCGATCAATTCTCGACAATATTTAGTTTATTCTCCACGACAAGTTACGAGAATATCTCTTGTTATCTTATTTGCACGTGTCTCCCTAGTCGATATAAACTGTCCAAATCCTCTCTGTGATGGAATAAAATCTTACAGAGGATATTCTTCCCTCAAATTACACGTAACTTCCATATTTTATATCCCATAAAATATCAGAACAAACCTCCTCCCTGTATTACCATGAACACATCAAACCTTCCTCTTTTTACGTTTTCAAACCAATTACCTTCCTTGTCTCACCAAACCAGACCCGAATCAACTTGGTCCAATGATAATCCACGAGAAAATTTTGTCTGAATCCAAATCAGGGAAGTTCGCACTCTGTAACTCTTTGTTTTGCTCCAATTCTATATACAGCCCAATTCGATCGATCTAATCACTGTTGCCAACCTTGTTATGCTCCAAGAAATCCATCCCAGCAAAATTCCGAGATTGGATCTCTTCAAAACTTGCCGAAAAATCAAACCCTAAATATAACTTGGCTGCACAAACTTTCCCTCCTAAATCAAAATTTGAATTGGAGAAGATGACCTCCCCTTATCCAGCGCTGGACTCCCTTTAGCAACTGGGGTTGAAATAGTAGTTTTAGGGTGCAAATAGCGGTGGATTCTCCTTATCATTAGGGTATCCCTTATCCAAAATGGGGGTCCGAATAGCAGGTGTCCTCCGGAGGTGCCTTTAGCAACTTTTCGAGCAGATTTCTCCACACATGTTTATTTCTCCAAAAACACCTACAAAGACATAAAATACCAAAATAAGCACAAAATCGATCACTAACAATACACATAATTGAGATCAAAATAGACACATAAATGCGTCTATCAAATACCCCCAAACTTATTATTTGCTAGTCCTCGAGCAAATCAAATCTAGAAAATAAAATCCTAACTCACTGTCGCAGGCATCGTCGGTTGCATTTAGCGTATGCAACAAGCCTTTAAACCCCTAGGTGTCCCTAGTGGCCGGGTTATAGTCTCGGGAGGGTTTACAAGAGATATACGCACAAAAAGTTTACTCCAGACTTTAGCTATCTACGCAGAACCTTGGAAGGCACTAAAGAATCTCCTTGGTTGGCATACTTATTGACTACAGGAGGAAGTACCCTGATGCGAAATTCCAATTGTTGTACACGAGTTTGCACTCAAGCATACTAAAATTCATATATAAGTGACAGAGCTCTACTCAGATAGTTTCTGGACATCATAACCGGAGTCAACCAATCACATGGATAGATTAGAAGATGGATGTAGAGTTTGATGTTGACTAAGGTGAACGGTGTTTCCCATATCTGTCTGAAGGCCACTTTGCAAAAATAAACCTAACCTAATGGACTGAGATACTGGTCTGGACTAATATCAACACACTGGAATATACCAGGGTACTAGTGGTCGACTTTATTGAATTTATTCCGGTTGGTCTGATGGTCTGATCTCAATTTCTTTTTTTCTTTTTCTTTTTCTTTTTCTTTTTTTTTTTTTGGTATCTCAATCGCTCTATCTCACCCTAGCAGTGGTAACAACTTGAATCGTGAGCCCCACCTAATCACTTAGATAAATATATTTTAAAGAAAACAAAATAAAAATAGAATTGAAAAGGATTCAACGAGATATGGCGAAACTACCATGTTTTTTCTTTAATTCTAAAACCTGAGATCTGTGCTTTTATGAATAGACTCTTTAGATGTTTCCATCTAATCAGATTGGTTCCTCAACTCCTACAACCAAAATGCTTCCATCCACTTAGATTGGTTAGTGCCATCCTTAATAAGCATAAATTTCTAGGCTCTGGAGTTTAATTATTGCAACTAAAAAGTTTCTCCCATACCCCCAAACTTAAATCTAACATTGTCCTCAATGTTCTAAAGATAAAATTAAAAGCATGAACAAGGAGAAACTGTTACCACTTGAAGCAAATGAGTTAAGGAAAGATATTACCGTGTTGCATGAGATTGGGTTACCTCCCAAGAAGTGCTAAGTTTAACGTCTTCAGCCAGACTAAGAAAGAATTAATCACCTCATAGAATCATAAAGTAATAGCCGGAATTTTTGTGGGTCATCAAAACCAAATAAAGCTACCACAAATAAAAGGAATCTGCATGCTTCCAAGAAAATAAACAAATAAAGCACACCCTTGTCTAGTTTCTTGTTTAGGACAACTACATCTAGCTGTGGTTCAGGTTCAGGTTCTATGAAAGGGTCTAAATAAATTTCTTTGGGCTTGTGTTCCTCATATGTAAGATCTGAAAGATCAGGTTCTAAGGTCTGGAAAAATTTTGAAGCACATAATAATAACCTGAATAATTGAGGATCCTCTAAGTCAACCTGTTTTGACTCACACAGTTGACCAAAATGAAAGTGGTTGTCATTCTTAAGCAAATATATCGTTTCTATTTTCCTAAAATAATTAGGTTTAGTCTCAGAACTTAATAACTGACACATTTGTAATTTAAACATTCCCACAATTGGAAGAAAAAATTTTGGTGGGAAAACAAAATCAATTTGGGTATCACAGCCTGGGTAAACCACATCAACCAGAGGATGGGTTTCTAATAACTGAACTTCCTCATGGACATCACTAGGCTCAGGAAAACATGTATGAAGATAATCTTTTAAAATGGTTGAGGCACATATATCAAGTCCCAAGTGAGGGATATCTGTAAGAGCTAAAGGTAAGGCACACGGAGAATGATAGTCACCCCCAAACTTAGAGTTTTGGGTGTCTCTAGATAGACTAGCTATAATTTCCCTAATTTCTAGATCATCAGAATACTGAAAATGCTGAATTTCTTTTTCTAGGTTGTACTCAGGTGATGCATCCTCACTCAAATTTAAAATCTCTACGAGTTCATCTTCTTTGTCTAAGACTAATGTTTCTAAATCGTTCGACTCTAAAACAATATTCTCAGAATAAACTCGTTCCTCAAAACTATCATCGGCTTCGTAAAAAGGAAATTCTACATCGTCTAAAACGGTGGTATCTCTAGTCAAATCCTCGTCCTTTTGAATAGGTGAATAATTATTAAAATTATTTGGATTTGAACAAGAAAAATTATCATTGTAAAGCTCAATTGAAGTAACAAATTCCTGATTACTATGCCTACATATTTCAGATTCTTCATCAACACTATCCCCATCATAATCATCATAATAGCATGAAAATGGTTGAACCTCATCTAAACATGTAGTGTTATCAATTCTAACCTCGTCATCCTGATTATGCAAATGACTATCCTTATTTTCAAGGGTATTATTGGAAACACTATATTGGTAATTAAGACTATCTTGAGCAAGTATTTCCACAATCCTATTTGTATTCTCAGTAAATTGCTTGAGAGACTCTTCTAGAGACATCCTAGTTGACTGCTCTGGGGACTCGTCCGGAATATTAAAGGTTTCCTTCATAAATAAGGAATGATTTTTGAAAGCCCCTTCTATAGAAATAGGCGAATTATTTTGCTCATATGATTGATGGGTGTGTGAATAGTAATTGGGCTCACCATGGTATGAGCCATAACCTTGGAAAGGGGGATGCTCCCAACTACTATTCACATTATGGTAATGTCCATTTTGAAAATCAGTCGGATATTCGTTGTATTGGCTATTGTAATACCAGTTCGACATTTTATTGCAGGGGTGTGAGTTGTCACACAAAATAAAACCCACTGACAGGGGATTCGTGGGTGGATAGAGTCTTACCTCCCGTACCATACGGGCGATGAACCGTTGAAGTCGACTCAGGCCACCGACTCCGATGTCAGTATACGAACCCAAGGGGCCGAGACAGTATTGTAACTGTAGTCCTTCCCTGCAAACAGTTTATATTTAATTTGTAACCCTTCCTTAGGGTTTCAAAAATAAAGTCCAAAAATAAAAATGTCCAAAAAGGAAAAGAAAATTTACAAAAATAAAACCTTATTTACAGTTTCTAAAAATAAAACAAAATAACTATATATATACAAAATCTTCTTCTTAACTCCTTTCAGATTCCTCTTTCTTTCCTTCTTTGGCGATGCTTTCCTTTTATGGCAATTTTTCTTTCCTTGTAGCTTCACTTCAAATCTGAAAAGAATCGAAAAACACCAAAACGCGTAAGAAAGAACAAAAAATAAAAATAAACCTAAAACAAATCTAAATACAAGTCCGCGTCGGCAGCGCCAAAAATTGATGTGATTTTAACAAGTTGTAGAAAGTGGTAGTAAAAGTTCGTTCAACTCGGGCTTGTAAAGGTTTGATTTAAGAAAATACTAAAAACAAAGAAAATATATTCACAAGATTGTCACAAAATATCGAGAGACTGAGACTCAGGATTTCACCAATTCTTATATTCATGTGGTTCAACTATTAATTCTAGACAATTATAGCTTATAAGATAACAAATATTGACTCTTTCTTTGCTAAAAGTAGATTTTATAAAGTATTAGATGTAAATCATAATGTATCAAAAGTTCTTAGACTAAGCATATATACACCATCAGACAAAATCACAAATATTCAAGAAAAATCATAAATCAATTTAAAATAGTGCAAAAGTCATAAAAGAATTAAATAGAATTACCACATGCATAAAGAATGGCTTCCTCCATTGTCCCAGTGTCGGGGTTTAGCTCCTCATATTATTCACGTGCTCAAAATAGGTGTTCATATCTCAAAAAGGTGAAATAAAAGAGAAAACTAATAAAGCAGACAGTTTGCAACGTTATATTGGCGTTACAAACTGACTGTTACAGATAACTATTGCAATAAAGAACTGTTACAGGAAACGATATAAGTGAACTGCGGTAGAACCCGGTTTCCTGCAACTCTGATTTCTTCTTCTCTGTGCCTCTGTTGGTCCCCCAAAGTCTCGACCTCCCCTTCTGTGACTCGAACCAGCTATATTTATATACCACGGGCCGATCAATTCTCGACAATATTTTAGTTTATTCTCCACGGCAAGTTACGAGAATATCTCTTGTTATCTTATTTGCACGCGTCTCCCTAGTCGATACAAACTGTCCAAATCCTCTCTGTGATGGAATAAAATCTTACAGAGGATATTCTTCCCTCAAATTACACGTAACTTCCATATTTGATATCCCATAAAATACCAGAACAAACCTCCTCCCTGTATTACCGTGAACACATCAAACCTTCCTCTTTTTACGTTTTCAAACCAATTACCTTCCTTGTCTCACCAAACCAGACCCGAATCAACTTGGTCCAATGATAATCCACGAGAAAATTTCATCCGAATCCAAATCAGGGAAGTTCGCACTCTGTAACTCTTTGTTTTGCTCCAATTTGATATACCGCCCAATTCGATCGATCTAATCACTGTTACCAACCCTGTTATGCTTCAAGAAATCCATCCCACCAAAATTTCGGGAATGAATCTCTTCAAAACTTGCCAAAAAATCAAACCCTAAATATAACTTGGCTGCACAAACTTTCCCGCCAAAATAAAAATTTGAATTGGAGAAGATGACCTCCCCCTATCCAGTACTGGACTCCTTTACCCTTTGCTCTTTGCTCCCCTCATCCGAGCTTTATTTATTACCTAAAACACAAAAATTAATTAATACAAATATTTATTCTGAAAACAAGGAAAATACTTAATATGGGATAATATCTGATTTATAAGCGCAAAAGATGAGTAAAATGCCAATAAAAAGGTGTATAAAAATGCACTATTTGGCTGAATTTTACTTGTCCTCAAGTAAAACAAAAATAAGAAATCCTAACTATAAGTCTCGGCAATGCACTAAGCCTTTAAACCCCTAGGTGTCCCTAGTGGACGAGTTGTAGTCTCGTGAGGGGATCATAAGTCTCAACCGCCTCACCATTAGGGTTTTATGATAATTGCACTCAAAAAGATCGCTTTTAGTCTCTCATGTGTGCAGGCAGAATAAAGAGAGAATCCCGCACCGTTTGTAGGTAAGAAGGATTTGTTGAGACTCCACAAAGTGTGGACAAAAAGAATCTTTTTCTAATGATCTCTAAGAAGGGAAAATCAACCATTAGCAAGGGTGGGAGTACTCACCATCTTCTCACCCGATCGGCAATTAGTATCACTCTCTCATAAGAAACCATAAACGCCTTCAATCTTCTGGGCCTTCTGCCCCAATTGTTGATGATAACTTCTAAACTTCACAAAACTTGACAATTTTTAACTTTTATACTCAATATCCTTGTTGTTTGGATTTTTCTTTTGAACTCTCTTTACCATGTAGCAAAAATAAACATTTTTTTTTTTTTTTTTTTTTTTTTTTTTTTTTAAATTACAAAAAGTGAAAATAAAAATACAAATAATGAAACAACTAAATTGAGAGAGAGTGATGCTAACGGCAAACCGGTATTTTAGAAGTAGTTTTCTTTTCTTAGACGTTCATGATTGACAAAACTAGACTAAAAGATCAAAAGTACAAAATGGTGCGGTTACCATTCTACCCGAATTTACGTAAGGTGACACACACTCTAACAAATTTTTCTAGAAAGTTGCAAAATTTGAAGGTTGGTGCCTCACTTGATGTAAATTGGGTAGTCTCCACTATGGGTGATCACAATTCTACTACCGAATATCTAAACAGCACCTAATTTGCCCTCCTAAGATGGTTAAACCAACTTTAACGCTAATCAACTAAGAAACCCGATTGCGTTCCTATGTAAACATAGCTAAAAGCATGCTAGTGACTCTAAAATCTTCTAAAAGTTGGAGGTTTTTATTTGCAAAAAGTTTTTTGGATTTTTTTTTTTTTTTTTTTTTTTTTTTTTATATGAAAATAAAAGATTAAAAAGACTAAAAACTCTAAATGCAAATGCAAATGCCCTAAATAGAGAGCAAGGTTGAGCCATAGTCAAGGCAAAATCCAACATTCCAAAGTGAGATCATATCGATTAGCACAATATAAACAAGAAAAGAAAATTTAACAAGTCCTAAAAAATTTTTACTAACAATCTAAAAAGGCGGGTCAACCCAATAGAAAATATGTACATAGAACATGAAAATGGGCTTTTGGTTTATGGGGTATTTGATTTATTGGGCTTTTGATTGTTTGGGGGTTTTGTGGGAATTTGGTTTGTTTGGGAAAGTTTGTTTGTTTGGGATTTTGGGTGTTTCAGAAGCCCAAAATTTTTGAATTTAGTATGCACAAATTTCTGTTATCATAAAGACAACTCATAAAGCAACTCACTTGAAAGCAACAGATTTAAGCAATATTAGCACCATTCACAACCCAATTTCAGTGGCATTCAAGGTCTACAAAGCACAGTGTTTTCAGCCGGGTTCAAGCATTCATTCAAGTAAGCCTCGTAGTTGTGCAACTAGTCCGACGATCAAAGTTATAAGACAATGTAGCACAAAGGCATAATGGCTAAAAGGGGCTGCAAGGATATGCTGTGGTTTAATAAATGCACAAATGGCCGAGCAAAGCAAGTAAGCTCAAGGGTTCAGCAACATGAGTTTCGAGACCCTACACATACATGCAAGACCCCGAGTTGATGTCAAACCTCTAAGCTCAGTGGGTTTTGTGTACCATGAATACAAGCCTACAATTGTTTAGATGAGAACTATCACAAGGTCTCACTTGAGTCTTCAGCCAACTAACCACACCATAGGCTTGCATGGTCTCGTCCACACTCAGGGGTAGCTCCAACTTTGCCCAAGCAAGTTGGTAGCCGGCTCACAAGGTTTAAATTTTCGAGTACACACCAGTGAAAGCAATACCAAATTGGCAAAACAAGTATACTCAAACGCTAGATGCAATGTAATGCTAGTTCACACAAGCTTATGCTAGTCTGTGGTTGCTCTACAATTGCAAACAGGCTCAACCTATGTGGCACTAACCTCCGAAGTCCGCGCTTTCCTTGTCTCTCTCGCCTTTGGTTTGTCTCAAACTCTTGCTGCTCAAGAACATGGGGCCGCTAACTCAATGAAGATTTTAGTGCTCAGAGATGTGCATCTAAGGCAAAGATACCGAGAAGATTTTGGCTGATTGTGGAATAACGCACAGTTTGACTCTAAGATGCAAGATGATTATAAAAACAAAAACAAGTTACAAGATGATGCAAGGTTTAAAAAAACAAAATGATGCGGGGTTGCTACAAAATAGTAGTTTTTGATGCTACAATGGTGCAAACTACAATGAAAACAAAAGGTGGGTGGATTCAGCAAAACAAGCCAAAGAACAACTGGGCACGCGCTTATCATTAGGGTATCCCTTTGTTAATGGTGGTTTATAAACAAAGTGGGTAACAAAGATAAATCTTTGTAGTGAAATAAACTTGAACTAAGGAAAAACAAAAGGTATGCTTGGGTTATAAATAACCTAATGTCAAAACTAGTTAAATGTCTTGTTCTTATACCTGCATAAGTGAAGTGACACATTTAAGAGTTTAGTAAACCTTCAAAATCAGCCTAAAATGCTATCGAGCATTAATGTCTATGCACATATAATCAAAGAAATAGCAATCGTATGAGATTTTTCTATTTAAAAAATTAGAACATTCAACAAATTGAATACATAATCATGGGAATTACAATGAACAAAACCTAATTCCCCTCATACTATCATGCAAACCCTGCAAACCCTAAATCAATTAAAAATACAAATTAAATGAAAAATAAGAACCCATACTCTAAATCATGCCTAATCATGCTCAGAGAACTCCACCACACCTAGCTTTTTCTAAATTAGCTTCTAGGGGTTGATAGAGGCTAAGAAAGAAAAAAAAGTGCTAAGGCGTGAAGGACGGAGGTGGTGTGGTGCCTGAAGAAACACACTGGTATCGGGAAATGTGCATCGAAGATTGTCGCACCGAGCCCCGAACGGCCGAGGTTGGCTGATGCTAAGCGATGGAGTCGTTGGATGTAGCCAGCGAGATCTTGACGCCAGTGAGCGGCTCGGATCCGGCGGGGTAGCTCTGCCACCGACCATGCCATCTACTCCATAGATGCTCCACCCACCTTTTGCTCTTTTGCTCCTCGCATTCTCCGAGCTTTATTTATTACCTAAAACACAAAATTAATTAATACAAATATTTATTCCAATAAGGGATAATATCCATTTATAAGCGCAAAAGATGAGTAAAATGCCAATAAAAAGGTGTATAAAAATGCACTATTTGGCACTCATCAGGGTGCAAATAGCGGTGGATTCCCCTTATCATTAGGGTATCCCTTTGTTAATGGTATTATAAACAAAGGGTAAAATCGTAAAACTAAATAAACCTAATGCCCATTTAAGAACATTTAATGCATGTAGCCAGAATTAATAGGGGTATTTTTTCAAATTAGGTTACAATGAACAAAACCCCACCCTCCGTGACAATAGCAAAACGCAGCCCTGCCTTGGCCCTAGCTATGCTAGTCACACTAAGCGCCAAAGCATGCCAACCATGCTGCCAACGCATCGCCTTGGCCCTAGCATGCTAGTCACACCAAACGCGCCAAAGCCATGCTAGCCGACTTCCGTGCCAATGGCAAATCATGCCAGCCATACCAAACGCGCCAAAGCATGCCAACCATGCTAGCCGCACCTCCGTGCCAATGAAAAATCATGTCGCCCACACCTAGCCCAAGCTAGCCGCACCTCCGTGCCAATGGCAAATCATGCCACCACACCAAAATGCGCCAAAGCATGCCAACCATGCTAGCCGCACCTCCGTGCCAATGGCAAATCATGCCCGACCCACACCTAGCCCAAGCTAGCCAGACTATGTGCCAATGGCAAATCATGCCCGCCCACACCAAAACGCCAAAGCATGCCAACCATGCTAGCCGCACCTCGCGTGCCAATGGCAAATCATGCCACCACACCTAGCCCAAGCTAGCCGCACTCACGTGCCAATGGCAAATCATGCCAGCCACAACAAAAATCGCCAAAGCATGCCAACCATGCTAGCCGCACCTCCGTGCCAATGGCAAATCATGCCAGCCACACCTAGCCCAAGCTAGCCGCGCCATACCAAACCCACTCTGCCTTGGCCCTAGCTATGCTAGTCACACAAAATGCGCCAAAGCATGCCAACCATGCTAGCCGCACCTCGTGCAATTTGGCAAATCATGCCGCCCACACCTAGCCCAAGCTAGCCGCGCCATGCCAAACACATTCGCCTTGGCCCTAGCTACGCGGTCACGCCACGCCAAGCCAAACACCCTTACCTTGGCCCTAGCCGCGCCATGCCAAAGTAGCGCCCGCACCTAGGCTTGCAAACCGTGCAACCTAGACCAAATTGGCCACGCATGCCATTGGCACATGCCAACACGCCGCCGGTAGATTTTCTCACCAAGGCGTGGCCCTAATGGCCGAGCATGCCATTGGCACATGCCAACACGCCGCTGGTAGCTTTTCTTACCAGGCCGTGGCCCTAATGGCCGAGCATGCCATTGGCACATGCCAACACGCTCGCTGATAGATTTTCTCACCAAGGCGTGGCACTAATGGCCGAGCATGCCATTGGCACATGCCAACACGCTCGCTGGTATCTTTTCTCACCAAGGCGTGGCCCTAATGGCCGAGCATGCCATTGGCACATGCCAACACGCTCGCTGGTAGCCTTTCTTACTGTGCCGTGGCCCTAATGGCCGAGCATGCCATTAGCACATGCCAACACGCTCGCTAGTAGCTTTTCTCACTGTGGCGTGGCCCTAATGGCCGAGCATGCCATTGGCACATACCAACACGCTCCTCGGGTAGCTTTTCTTACAAGCCATGATCCGAATTGGCCACGCATGCCATTGGCACATGCCAAACACGCACGCTGGTAGCTCAACTTGCAAGCCGTGCAACCTAGGCCAACTTGGCCGTACGCGCCATGGGCACATGCCAAAACCCACGCTGGTAGCCTAACTTGCAAACCGTGCAACCTACCGCCAAGGCATTCCGCACATGCCACACACGCCACTAGACTCTATGCATTGCCACTTACACTCAACGTACAACCTACCACCAAGGCATTCCGCACATGCCATTAGCACATGCCACAGCTCTGGCATTTCCACTTGCGCTCGAGGTGCAACCCGCAACAAAGGAAATTCCGCACATGCCACACGTGCCCCTAGCAGCGCCACTTGCACTCAAGGTGCAACCAACACTCGAGACATCAACACAAGGCGGGGGGATGCTTTAGGGTCTTGGTTTGGCGGTCACAAACTGCGGCGTACACTACGCTCACATTAAGAAAGCATGAATAGGAATAAAGCGGTCAAATAAATGAGGAAATAATTGTGAAAACGTTTTCACCCATAAACACCTTGCGGTTACCACCTCCTCCCATTATTTGACCCTTTATTCTTCCTTCATGAGGCCGAGGTAACGTTTCAATCTCGACTTGTATAAATAGGTCTTACTCTATTTCCACCGTGACAACAAGTCTCGGTCGAGAGAAAAATACAACACTCTCGGAAGGAAACTTTGAAACCTCTCCAAAAAGCTTTCATCTCTTGCAAGCTTCCTAAGCTTTCACTTTTTCGATACAAGTCGAGACACTACTCTCCTAGAATTATTCTCGGTCTCAACACCTTTCTTTGCTTCCCTCCTCAAATCAACCCTTCTCCTCCACTTTGTGACCGAAGAAAGTCTGGAACGACCATTTCTTGGTTTAGGCCGGGCTTGTACAGATTGATCTCTCGAATCTAGAAAGTGCTCACGTGCAGCACATTTTTTTAGGGTTTAAACCAGTTTCTCACTCACCTACCGAATTTACCAAAATCGGCGGAAACGATTTTTACCCATAAACACCCTTATCCAAAATGGGGGTCCGAATAGCAGGTGTCCTCCGGAGGTTCCTTTAGCAACTTTTCGAGCCGATTTTTCCACACATGTTTATTTCTCCAAAAACACCTACAAAGACATAAAATACCAAAATAGGCACAAAATCGATCACTAACAATACACATAATTGAGATCAAAATAGACACATAAATGCGTCTATCAAATACCCCCCAAACTTATTATTTGCTAGTCTTCGAGCAAATCAAATCTAGAAAATAAAATCCTAACTCACTGTCACAGGCATCGTCGGTTGCATTTAACGTATGCAACAAGCCTTTAAACCTCTAGGTGTCCCTAGTGGCCGGGTTATAGTCTCGGGAGGGTTTACAAGAGATATACCCACAAAAAGTTTACTCCAGACTTTAGCTATCTACGCGAGAACCTTGGAAGGCACTATAGAATCTCCTTGGTTGGCATATTTATTGACTACGGGAGGAAGTACCCCGATGCGAAATTCCAATTGTTGTACACGAGTTTGCACTCAAGCATACTAAAATTCATATATAAGTGATGAGCTCTACTCTTTATAGTTTATGGACATCATAACCGGAGTCAACCAATCACATGGATAGATTACGAAGATGGATGTAGAGAAAAACGTAGATGGTTTTGATGTTGACTAAGGTGAACGGTGTTTCCCATATCTGTCTGAAGGCCACTTCCAAAATAAACCTATCCTAATGGACTGAGATATTGGTCTGCACTAATATCAACTCGCTGGCATATACAAGGGTACCAGTGGTCGACTTTATTGAATTTATTCCGGTTGGTCTTATGGTCTGGTCTCAATTTTTTTTTTTCTTTTTCTTTTTTTTTTGGTATCTCAATCGCTCTATATCACCCTAGCAGTGGTAACAACTTGAATCGTGAGCCCCACCTAATCACTTAGAGAAACATATTTTAAAGAAAACAAAATAAAAATAGAAGTGAAAAGGATTCAACGAGATATGACGAAACTACCATGTTTTTTCTTTAATTCTAACACCTGAGCTCTGTGCTTTTATGAATAGACTCTTTAGATGTTTCCATCTAATCAGATTGGTTCCTCAACTCCTACAACCAAAATGCTTCCATCCACTTAGATTGGTTAGTGCGATCCTTAATAAGCATAAATTTCTAGGCTCTAGAGTTTAATTATTGCAACTAAAAAGTTTCTCCCATACCCCCAAACTTAAATCTAACATTGTCCTCAATGTTCTAAAGATAAAATTAAAAGCATGAACAAGGAGAAACTGTTACCACTTTAGCAACTTATCGAGCCGATTTCTCCACACATGTTTATTTCTCCCAAAACACCTACAAATACATAAAATACCAAAATAAGCACAAAATCGAGCACTAACAATACACATAATTGAGATCAAAATAGACACATAAATGCGTCTATCAATGTACTTAGGTACTCGGAATTTCACAATTAACAGGTACGCATACGGGTATGCATACTATAGTTCCAGTCATGGATCACATATATGCAAGAATGCATACTATGCTCATAATCCAATGATGGTTAAGTGTTCTAAACTCTATTTCAATCATTGAAACTTTCTTAGAGGATGACAATAGCTGTTTTCACGAACTATTAGCATCAAAGCATTTTTCAAGTTATTGAAATAATCATAATGAAACATTCCAAGTCTACATCAAATGATTGTATCACACAAACCATGTAAGATGTTACTCGTCGATTTTTCACATGGTCATTTTCACAATCTGCATAATATTTATTGCATTTTTTTCTAATAAGGGTAATATGGTCATTTTCACAGTCTATAAGAATTACTTTACTTATTTCCGATAAGGGTAGTATAGTCATTTTCACAATCTCCATAATATTTATTGCATTTATTTCCAATAAGGGTAATATGGTCATTTTCACAGTCTTCGAAATTTTTATAGCACTTATTCCGATAAGGTAGTTTGGTCATTTTCACAATCTTCGGAAGAAGCAAATATTTTTGTTGTGGTTTTGTCGACAAAATCGAGAGAAAAGGTTGGTATTTGTCCAAGTCAAATTTCCTACAAAGTCATGACTTGTTGACTTGGTCTTGATCCTGTTTTCTAATATTAAGAAAATAAAAAAAAATTAATTTTTAGAAATTAAATAAAATTGTTATTTTATATAAATGTTGCGAAAGTAGTGACAACCAAAATCCTAAGTGTTACTAATTTGGGGTTGTTCTAGATGTGGTGAAATTTTTGGGTGGAAACATCATTTTAGATTATAATTGTGATTGTCTGGATAATTGTCAACAAATATTATTGTTACTAATAAAAATATTTAATATTCCTAATCATTATCACGAATACAAAATTTAACAACAATTATAATTGTTGCGGGACTTATCACGCTGTGTATCGCTGAGTGAAAAATAAATCGTGGACGGTTACACTGTGAGAAAATCCTGGTTTTGGTGTAGTGTTTCGTCAGGAATATAATATGAACTTGGTTGAAGCGAAAGCTTACCAACACATATTTCGAGAAATATGTAAGCGAGTTAAACTCAGCTCGAAATCTCAATTGTGCATAATCAAATACTATATAGTAATATGACTTTTGTCTCAATATAGGAGATAGAGTAGAAATAGACTTTCCAAGTGATAGATGAGGTTTAGTCTCCACATATCTTTTGTTGATGAAGTTCCACAAGCTCTCCTTAGTAGTTCTTCGTCTTCAATTGATGAACGTCGTGAAGTCTAATGCTCAACTACACAATCTATCCTAGTCCGAGACATTACTATAAGTAGACTAGAAATCAAGACTTATAGTTTTGATCACCAACATTGACAAACAAGCTTGAGATAGCAACGCCATGCGAGTTCTACCGATAAAGGTGCTCTAACACTTTCGATGAGTAAAGCTTTTCAATATAATTTGCCTTTTTTTCTGTCCAAAAAAATAAATATGCGGTTCTTTATTTCATAGGGTAGGTTTGGTTATCCATAAAGGAGTTGGAGCACAGATTGTTGCTCGGCTCCCATCCATTCATGTACAAAACGATCTCTGATTTTTAATAATAGCCCCTGGTGGCAATCTTTTATAAAAAAATAATAAAAATAATAATAATAATAATAATATAAAGCCCGACTCCCTCCTATTCTTGTGTAATACTCGTATTAATAATAATATAAAGCCCTTTGAGGCCCTCTTTATAATAATAATAATAATAATAATAATAATAATAATAATTGGGCTCAAATTTAGACATGATTTGGTCAAAGATGTCTTGGCAGATATATGCTACAAAGCTGGGGTTGCTGCTGGGAAAGAAGTCTCTTTGGGTTCCTTTCAAATACGGAGAATGAACTCAGACCCGCCGACATCATGGTTTATAATTGGGAAGATGGTAGGGATGTTTGTATGGATGTGACGGGTGTTTCACCTTTCACAAGTGCTAGGAAACGCAACATTGGTCCAGGGCATGCCATCGCTGCAACTGTCACACGCAAGAATAAAAAATATTTGGAGAAGTGCACTTTGCATGGTTATGGGTTCGGTGTTTTGGCCTTTTCTACTTTGGGTGAGCTCGGAGTAGATACTATATCTTTTCTGAAAAGATTGAGGAATTGTATGGCTAGGCATGATGCCAACTTCAAGTTAGGCAACTCTCTTTTTTATAGACTAGGCATTGTTATTCAAAAAGGTGTTGGCGCCCAGCTTGTTGCTAGGTTGCCCACCATTCCCTGTAATCCCTGTAATCTTGACCTTGTTCTATAATAATAATAATAATAATAATAATAATAAATTATTGCAGGAGGTCACAGGTTCATGCGCTCCAGGAGGTCCAAGGTTCGACCCCCAATGACGTAATATTGCAGGAATTAACATGGAAGGTAGAGTTAGCTTGCCCCCCTTGTGACACAATCTCCCCCCACCCATCCGCTTCGGCTCCCTTGACTAGGTTACCCATGAGGCTCGCTGGTAGGATAGCACGGCAACCTGTTTAATAAATGTAGTAGTATGTTGTTGGAGCTTAGCTTGTTAGGCTTCCAACTAGTTAATGTAATACTCTTTATCTAATAATAAAAAATATTTTAAATTAAATTAAAATCGGAATGTAATCGAGTCTTAATAGGGAAAGATCGAGGTCTACTACTGGGGGATTCCAATGTTTCAACTTTGAGTGAAAAAACGGCCACCAACAGAACTTAGACTTTCTTGTAACTCTGTTTTGTTTAAGGTTGTCAAATTTTCAAAAAAAAAAAAAAACAACAAAAAACAGTAGGGAAAAACTCAAACGTTTGTCTAAGTTTATGCTTATTTTACTATTTACACCCCTGTTTTACAGGGATTTATTTTTGTACTAAAATTGGAAAATA
>JAJJWW010000046.1:0-49862 GCA_023531295.1 Papaver armeniacum
AAACATATAGTAAGGTGAAGGATAAACAAGAAATAAAGCCAAAGAAAGAGGGCAAATAAAAGAGAGAAAGATGTTAGCAAGGGTATAAGTGGAATACCACTATGCATCACATTGTTAGCTTCAACTTTCTAGCCTTCAAGTAAATGTAAATATATCCATGCTATTATTATATGTAAAAATAGCCGGGCATGAAGGTTCATGAAAGATCCCTAGAAAGGGACATTTAATTTTGGGATAAACATGACTTATCTTCATATGACAATCTCATCGGGCATTTATTTCACTTTTCACTGTTTATAAATTAGTTCGATAAGTCGAGTGGAACCATACTTTTGGATGTATCGCTAATGTGGATTGTCATATTATACTTCGCTTAGGCTTTTAAATTTTTCCTTAATACTCCCATGTGCCACAAGTGAATCATATCTAATAAGTTCAGTTAAGTTAGATGATGGGCTCTCACCTTAGCCAATAAGTTCATTCATAGGTTTTTCCATCATCATAAGCATAAAAGGATACCATTTGTTGTAAATTATTCTAATAAATTGATACTTCCACCTCATGGGCATACCATTGTTGTAATATTTTCCTATTGTTCTTAGGTATTACTAAATTCAAAGTTAGTTATACTCACTCTAACTTGCCGAAAAGTAATCTACATAACAAAAATCACCGACTATCAACATAATACTTTTTTTCTTCGAAAAAAAAAGAAATAACCTAATTCATTGATTTGAATCTCCCGACCCCTCATCATAAAGAGTATTAGAGTTAGTTACACCGTCATTCTAGCCCCGAAATTGAAAATGAAGATTGTTTTAAAAACCCATAATTTTCACCCCACCCTAAGTAATTTGTAGCTAAACGATTACAATAGGCAAAGTGGGAGTGTATTACATTGTCTTTCCCGATTTGGAAATGGAGATTGTTCAAAAGGACCGTAAGATTTTCACTCGACCATATGTAATTTATAGATAAACGATTTACTTTAAGTAGATATGAGCTTCTTCTATAGTATAAATCTACTTTTCAAGACAAAGCCTTGTGTTTTGAAGTTTATGCAAATTTTGTAGATTTATAATCAAAGTCTTCCCTATAATATATTTTTTTCCCTTGATCGTGCATACATTCCTATCAACAACAAAAGAGTAGGTTCTAGAATCACTTTTGAAGATGATGTTGTGTCAACTCCATTGTGTTGCCCACTTAAAGGCCTCTTCAACCCTCTCGCCCAAGCTATTCTCTCGTACTAAAGTCTCGCAAAGCATCCTCTTGCTTTGGTTGTATTTCCCGCATAATAAATAAGGGCCAAGCCTATCCTGTGAGCTAGTAATAGAATCAAGAATATCAACAACAACATTAATCATGAAAGCCATAAACACTTTATTTTTCATCCATTTCTGTGTTCTTCATGAGTTATTTTTCAAGTTTTCATCATTCATCGGGTTATAATAAAGTGTTGGAATAGTATCATAACCAATTGTACTTATGTTCATGATGTTATTTATAAAAACATAACCACTGCCTTAGCTGTTTTGGGAACTATTTTGCTTAGATTTTCTAAAGACAAGGTCACATCTTACTTTCCAAATGTGCCACTAACAATACTTGCAGAGAACAACCCAATCCATTGCTCTCATTTCTATTATGGTTTTCATACTGTGTGTTAAGGCAACATGGAAATTAGTAATGCCATTAGTAACAAAATGCATATCGAAGTTCAATGGATCCGATTCCATATTTGAGAAGCAAAATGACATCAAGAAAAGATGCGTAAGAGTTTCCTCACCATTGTTACGTAGAGAATACAAAGGATGACCGCAATTCCCATATTACTGGGAAGTATAAAGTGGGAAGCTTTCCACACAAACCGGTACGAATTACATTCATATTCCATATTCCGCTTCCTTCGAGTTTGTACCATTGGTACCATCTGGATTAATAGAATTATATAAGGATTTAACACCCATATTGTCTAGGGTCAATTGTGGTTTATCTTCCATTCTTCTAATTGGGATTTGAATTCCCACGTAATACGAAGTAAGACATTGGTTGGAGGAGTCTGCCCATCACTGGGACGTGCATAGTATTTCTTGATAAATACTCTCTCCGTCCCAAATTAGATGAGCTAGTTATAGTTTGCACAATTATTAAGGTAAGGAGAAAAGGGGAGTATGTTTAAGATTTTTACAATTATACCTTTATGGATAATAACTAATAAAACTTAGAAATAATTTTTATCTATTAAACGATATCATGTTTTTCTAAACTTTATACCGTGAAAAGATTTTAAAACACATACTTAACGAATATAAATACGACATCAAATTATACATATTTCTTATAATAACAATAATCAATTAAAAAGATAATTTAAAGAGACAAATCATCTATTTACGACAAAATTTAAAAAACCAACTAACTCATCTGACTTTCAACGGAGAGAATAATTCTATTAAAACTCGCGATGATACGTCAGGTGGTTACATAATATACCTTCAAAGATGCTTTTTAAAACTCTCAATGTCATGGTCTATCTTTGATTTTGTCTTACCGGTAACTCTCTGCTATTAACATCTAGGCTGTCAAACGACAAACAGCTTTTTGTTGACAGGAAAACTAATCTCGAGTCGACTAACTAAATTTCCATTTTTTCTCTCTTAATCACACCAGAAAATCAAAACTCCGTTTCTACCAGCAGTTTTCTTTGATTAACGGAAGTCCATCCAAAAATCTATCGGAAACGTGGGACCCACTATAGTTCATGTGACAAAATCGGAAACCACAGAAGAACGGCGTGCAGATACGTGATGAAAAACTGACAGGTAGATATTTCCACGGTCAGGATTATCAGATCATATTGGTCTCGATAGTTCACGAAACACATGATAGCAAAACTGCTGCCATGGTGGGAAACATAAAACTGACAAGTAGAGACCAGCTGGACGGCGGGAGGGATTTTCTAAGACCTCTCGTTCTCTCTCTCTCTAGAACTCAAATTCGTCACGTAGCGGAAGAAGATTCGTGCCGGATCTAGACTGGTGGAGTTTAAAGGGAATTCGAAATTCATTAGCGGGAAATTCATTCTTTGGATTGGAAGTGGAATTTGAATTAGGAAGAGGGAGAGGAGATGTCTTACTCTGATAATTCAAGAGGGTTAATTCTAGCAGTAATTTCAAGTGTTTTTATAGGAGCTAGTTTCATTTTAAAGAAATTAGGTCTTAAAAGAGCTGCTGCTGCTGGTACACGAGCAGGTATACAATCCCAAATCCTCTTCTTTCTTTTTTTATTTTACTGTGGGAAACTTAAGATCTGGGGTTTTTAGCAAAATTAGTTTCTTGATTCTTCCTTTTAAACCCCAATTTTTAAATTTCTAGGAGCTTTTTTTTATTAAAAATTGAATTAAATTTTTATTCATTGTTAAAACATTTAGACTTATTCGGTGGATGGTATACAGATGGAGTTCAAATTTTATTGAATTTTTCTTGAATAGGTATTCTTCATTCATTTTTAATTTTATTGAATTTATGCCGCTGGAACTTCTTCACTTTTTTTTTCGTACACATTGCTCTAATCATCAACCATTTATCCCTATACTAGGTAGCAACAAGTTGTTTCCCTTTTCCTATTAGATGGAATTCTGCATTATGGTTGTGATCAATGTTTCTTACCGTAAATGAATGTCTTGTATTCATTTTTGGAGCATCATTATAAGAATCCACAGAATTATTGCTGTTTGCTTCGTGATATTCTTGTCATTTACCAGGGACCACACTTTTTTGTATTGTAGGAGTTGGTGGATACACTTACTTACTAGAGCCTCTTTGGTGGGCAGGGATGATAACAAGTAAGCCTGTCGTCATGGAAGTAATTTGCTTTCCTTACGTTTTTTTTCTCATTGTTCCTATGAATACCTTATCTTGTGAATGATTACTTATCTTGAAATTGGTAATTTTTAGTGATTGTTGGAGAGGTTGCAAATTTTGTTGCCTATATTTTTGCTCCAGCTGTTCTGGTGACCCCCCTTGGTGCATTAAGTATAATTGTAAGGTATTGAGCAAATGTTCCATGGATTTGTTAGACAAGTTTCCAAATACAACTTTTAGAACTAACAATCTATTTTATTCCATGAATCTGAGTAGTGCTGTTTTAGCACACTTCTTGCTGAAGGAGCGTCTGAAGAAAATGGGACTTCTCGGATGTATGTCTTGCATTGTTGGTTCGGTTGTGATTGTGATCCATGCACCTCAGGAGCATACCCCAAGCTCTGTACAAGAAATTTGGAGCCTCGCAGTTCAACCTGGTACCTTCTTTAGAGGCTTATGCATACTTCATATCCTCGATTTGCTTCTTCACTAATACTTTGTTCTACACATGCTTTTGCAGCATTTCTGTTTTATGCAGGGGGTATTGTGGCTATAGCGCTAGCTCTTATGTTGTACTTTGAACCTCGTTACGGGCAGACAAATGTTCTTGTATATGTTGGCATTTGTTCTTTAATGGGTTCAATGACGGTATGGTTACCGAGATTGTTGAGTTGCTAGCTTGTTAGTTATGTATTTGCATTTTGACTTACATGTTGATAATACAGGTCATGAGCATAAAAGCCATTGGTATTGCAATGAAGCTCACACTTGAGGGGATAAGTCAGCTTTCATATCCCCAGACCTGGTTTTTCTTTACAGTTGCAGTCATCTGTGTCATTACACAGTTAAATTACTTGAACAAGGTAGAACCAATTATTTTATACATTTTTCTTGGGAGCGTTATTTGCATCTAATGGTCGCTTAATATGTCACTTTAGTAGGCCATCACCAATGATATGGGAAATAGCTGTACACATGTTTTTCTTGTTCAGCTGTTAAATGTTTGTGGCAAATTATTTTTTCTTACTTATAACTATATTACATCTGATGGGATGACTACATCATTTCAGTAGATAGACTATTGAATATTTAATGCTTCAAATTTTCATTTCTTTTGAGGCATCCTGCTATGCCTGAATGTCAGAATGTGTATCTGGTTTATCAGTATTTTGAGAGCCACCTTGCTTGAAATGTTTGACAATCCATATTTTTATTGAGGATTCCTATTGGCTATTGCATATCATCAGGAACCCTTACCATATGTTCACAGTTTGTTTCACAAAGAAATGTTTTACACTGGTAGCTTTGACTGTTTTTGCGCATTTGGAAGGTAGAAATTTCGATAAGTCGTCTGATTCTTGTTGCATCACATTTTCAGGCTTTGGATACCTTCAACACTGCAATAGTTTCTCCAGTTTATTATGTATCATTTTCCACGCTGACAATCATTGCAAGCGCAATTATGTTTAAGGTATTAAAAGATTATTTGTTCTCCGTACATCTTCGTAATTACTTCTAGATATCAATGGGTTAAAGTTTGTTGGTTACCATTTATGTCATGTGCAGGATTGGTCTGGTCAGGATGCAAGCAGCATAGCCTCTGAGATATGTGGATTTGTTACCATCCTTTGTGGGACTATGATACTGCATTCCACCAGAGAGCAAGAACCAACTCCAACCGGTATGTATAACCATGATGCCTCTCTTGCTATATTTACTTGAGTCACTTAACAGTCAGGAATATGAGAAACAAGAATGATTACAACTCAAAACACTCCAGCCTTTGAGACTCTCTTTCCATGGATTCCGCCTGAGATAAGAGTGTCATATGTTAGTTGGTCCATTTTCTGATATAGGTAAGTGCTGGGAGTTAGAAAATTTCTTTCCATGGGTTCCACCTGAGATAAGGTTCCCCAGTTAGTCTGGTCTATTATCCTGACATTGGTCAGTGTAGTAAGCCATCCGTAAAATCCTTCATTAGAAAATGATTGTTTGGTTACTTCAGCTTTGGCCTACGGGATCTGAGATCTAGACGAAGTGAAAGAGTTATTTGTCCCACCCATTAACTGTGTATGCGTTATAGAGCTACCTGGAGAACATAGTTAAATAGCAAGTGAAACAAGAGAGTGATTATAGGAAACAATGAACCTAGTTGGTATCAACATAGGACCGAGGTAAACTGCTAAGCTTCGTGTTGACTGAAGTTTGTTAATGTAAGCATTCTGGTCCCTCCATTCCCTTCATTTATTTTAATGAAAACTGGATACACTAGCAGGTCTTCAATAGCATTAAGAATCTCTTTTGCACGATAATTTTTCTGAACTGTAGATATTTTTAGTCATAAGAAAGTTAGAATCTTGTTTGAATTTTTGATTGAATAGTACAACCTAATAGGCTGTTTGTCCATTCTTGGTTTTACCGTATGCTTGTGTTTCCTTGTGCAGTTAAGATCTTGCTATTCCACTCTTGTGCGCATTGAATCTCATAATCGTTCTTGGTTAATGCAGGCATTATCTCATGGTACACCAGTGAATCAGACAAGGACGATCATTTCATCAGCTTGCGGAGTTCAAGCTACTTGGAATCATAATCCTTCGAGAAATTCTTGTATCAAAGTACTTGACAAAGTTAGAACACCAAGATAATAGACGAGCCCGAATTCTTTTTTGTGGTACATAGTTACAATCTTCATGTATAAAAGTAGTTGTAACTTGTAAATGTAATCTGTTGTATTTGTACTTGGGCCATCCAAACAACAGATCCAGAAGTGAGTCGTGTAATATATATTCATGAAAAGGTTATAGTTCAATTACCTGCGCAAAGGTGTGTCATTGCAGAGCTAGGTGAGACAGAAAATCTTGATAGTACGTAAAAGTGTGAGACAGAATTTTAGTACCCCAATCATATGCCTAAATTTGGGATAGCTATCTAGTTTCCTAATCAAGAAACTCCGATGTTTGGTCTTGGTAAAAATTCCAAACCTAGACTGATTAAGGTTTGGGTCGGTTGTTGTCTATTTAAAGCCATTCCTTGGGTGTTTTCTTCTCACACAAAATTTTCAGACAAGTATTCTTTTTCTGCAAGGATCCTTTACCGACGTCACTACGAATCTAAACATAGTTCATCTTAGCCGTCAATTTCACCAGCTTTGAATCAACGCTAAATTAAGAAAGTCTAGATATCTTTTTCTCCTATTAACCGTCCATTCTAGGGCACAACAAACCACAGAAGAAAGAGAGAGAGTTTTTAGAGAGAAAGCAGAAGAGAAAGTTGAGCAAACAAGCAACCATGGCGACAACTACAGTATCAGCTTGGGCAAAACCAGGAGCATGGGCATTAGAAGCAGAAGAAAACGATGCAGCAGAAGAATTGATTCAACAGCAAGAGAAAGAAAAAGAAAAGGAGAAGAGTAAGCTTTTCAAGTTCAGTCATCAACAGAAAGAACAACAGCAGCCGCTAGCTGATTTCCCATCACTATCAGCAGCAGTAGCAAAAAAACCAAGAAGAAGAAAGCAGTTCCGATACCACTTTCTGAATTCCAAACTGGATCCAAGAATTCATCATCTCAACCAGGTTTAACAACTGATGAGCTTCGTTCGTTACCAACTCGTCCTAGAGAACGTACAGCTGAAGAGCTTGAACGTGATTCAGGTCGTGGATTCCGTTCTTATAATAGAGAAGAAAGATCTGATGAATCTAGGGTAGAAGCGGAGGAGGGTTTAGGGATAGGGAGAATACTAGAGATTCTGGTCCGTCTAGGGCTGATGAGTCTGGTGATTGGGGTGCTAAGAAATCAATTGGAGGATTTGAGAGGAGAGAAAGAGGTGGTGGTGGTGGTGGTGGATTTTTTGATTCACAATCTAGGGCTGATGAAACTGATGATTGGGGTGCTGCTAAGAGATCAGCTGGACCTCCTTCTTTTGAGAGGAGAGAAAGAGGTGCTGGTGGTGGATTTCCAGATACAGGGTCTAGAGCTGATGACTCTGATAATTGGGTGACGAATAAGAGTAGGGTTTCTTCGATTGCTCCACCACGAAGAGTTGGTGGAGGATTTGAGAGGGAGAGAAGAGATGGGTTTGGGTTTCAAAAGGAGAATTCTAATGGAGGTGGTCCAGATTCAGATACTTGGGGAAGAAGAGAGAAGAAGTGTCATCTCCTACTGGGATGGGTAATGGAGCAAGGCCTAAGCTTGTTTTGAAGCCAAGGACTCTTTCACCCACTAATGGAGAAGAACAACCTGGAACCATGACCAAAACTAAGGGTTCGAATCCGTTTGGAGATGCTAGACCAAGAGAGGAAATCTTGAATCAAAAGGTCAGGATTGGAAGAAGATGGATGAGCAATTCGATTCCATCAAGATTAAAGAAAATGGTTCTAATGGGACCGGTCCAACTGATGGGTCATCTTCTTTTGGAAAGAAGAGTTTTGGTAATGGCAATGGAAGTGAAACAGAGAGGAGCTGGAGGAAGCCTGGATCTCGTGATGTCTCACCTCCTCCAAGGTTTGATCATTAACTCAATTGTTTATTTGTTTAGCATCCAAGTATGGCAGAAATAGAATGGTTTTGTTTCATGGTTTTTTTTTTGGGAATAAACTTCTGAATGTGGTACACCTTTATTGTATTGGGTTGTTTTAAGAAGTAGGTCATATAGATACATTCATTGATTGATCGCTTTTGATGGCTACATTTTTGATGTGTTTGCTTTTTGTAGCTGTTTCATCTGTGGGACTTTGATTTGAGCTTCCGTCCCTAATTAGATGAGCTACTTGGTTTTAGTTTTGTTAGATAGCTATTTGATATTTTAAAACTCTTTTAATTGATTATTTTTTTTCTATAAGAAATATGTATAATTTGATAGTCATGTTTATATTGGACCTGTGATAAAGTTTTTGATAGTTTAAGAGTCTCTAAATTTTACTAATTATTGCCCATGATGTCATAAAATGTTACAAGTAGCTCATCTAATTAGGGACGGAGGGAAATTATTTGAAATTAGCATAATTGGGAAAGAATTCCATTCAAAAAAACCTTTTATTGCTTGAGCTTTTTGCTTTGAGTTATTGGACCATGATTTGGTTAATTTCGTATGAGCCTTACGCCCTTGCCTAAATTCTCAAATAATCCCAATTTACCTGTGCAATTGGCCAACTGCAATCAAATTTTAGCCCATTCCAAATATGCTGGCTGATTAGCAACATTACTGGTGTTTGTGTACAGAAGTAGCAAAAGTAACTTTACTTGCATATGTTTTTATGTCTGATAAATGTGAATATCAGTTCTCTCGGATTAATAAACTTAAGATAGTAGAATATTTTCCAATGCCTTTGAACTGGTACTTCAAATCTGTACATGTCTATGTGAGGAACAGTCGTGACTTATTAGCTATCCTGGCATCACATAGAGACACATCCAAGACATCTGGGATCATACTTGCCTTTGCAATCTTGTTCCGGGAAATGTCTTTTTCCCCGGTGCTTCCATACTTATAGAACCACTTTGAGGAGTAAAGATAGAAAGGAAGTTTAATAAGTGTTTCAAGACGATGCTATTAGTTATAGGATAGTGTCTATCCTCTTGGGTGGTTTGGTGACATAATATTTATTTGCACTCTGGTACTAATTTTTCTGCTTCATGTTTGACTCATAGATGCCACACATCTGCTATTGCTGAATGGTTTAACATATTTTTATGCTTTTACATTTACCTTTTGAGTAACTACTGACATAAATTTGGGTTTCAGTGCCGAGGTAGAGAATGAGGATGGAGGTGTTACTGCTGAAACTGTAACCGAAATTGCAAGCTGAAGAGAGAGATATGACACAAACGATATGTATCAAGAGAGAAAATTAGCATGACATCTTGTCATTTTTTTCATATATATACTTTATTATTTAGTTATTCAGTAGAGTTACTTTGGAAATTTTGATCTTGCTAATGTCTAAAAGGAGTTGTTTGTAGTAGAGACAATTATTTATTTTTATTTTTCTCATTGCAACTTCTTTTTTTGTTTTGTTTTTTGATATGATCTGCTAGCAGGATTCCATCCTCTGACCTAACAACTCAAGAGTTCGACCCTAGCCAACTTATTATACAAGTTTTGGGGCAATCTTTGCTGTGGCTACCAAACTCCTAATCTGGTGAAAAATGATCCCCCACTGTATTTGATATTTGACGGGACTGAGATTATTTGTGTACAAACAATTAGTAGTTTTAGGGAGGTTTTCCAACCTAGCTATTGGAAATCCCATGGTGTAGGTTCAAAAAAGACCTCCAAGTCGTAAAGTAATATTTACTACAAATACTAAGAGAGATCACTCTCTTTCTTATTTCTGTGGTGTTTATTAGGATGGCTCTAATCATCTCCAAGATCCAAAATTACGCACTGCGGAAGTGTCGTTTATAGTGCTACAGTTTCTTGGATTCCGAGAGAGTGCTTCGTTTTGTTTGGATCCAAGATGGAAGTATCCAGCCGCAGCTTGAAACCGGCGATCAAAAGCTTTATACGGTTCCTAAATGCGTATTGTCATTACTTTATATATAGAAACTCAATTATTAGACCATATACACCGTTGGATTCCTAGTCTTATTGAGATCTAATGGTTGATAAATGATGCGCCGCTTTAACCGTGCCGCAGTAGCTTCAAACCGCGTATGGACGTAAGATCTCGATTTCCATCGCGCACCGGGCGTTGGTTTTGGTGACGTGGATTCAACAAGAAAGTTGAATCTTGCACCACGATTAGACTCACTTATACAACCACATCCACATGAATGAACCCTTTTTAGCTTCATCAATTTCCAACTTATGAATGAACCCCTTTAGCTTCATCAATTTCCAACTTAATTCTTAGGAACCAAAGTCCATATTATGTAATCCACAAAAACCCACCAAAATGTAACCAACACAAAAACCCCAAATAACCTAAACAGCCTAGACTATCCGTCCTCTAATTTCAACACAAATGACTTAACAAAAAAACCAAAGAAAATTCATTGTTTTAATGTATCCATTCTATTACATACATTTTCATTAAATCTTCTACTTTCTGTTTTCCTCAAATAATAATAAAAAAAAAGGTTGCGAAAATCATTCTTCGGTTTTCGATTCTTACTTCTTCAATTCTTACTTCAATCAAAACATCTTAACAATAACCATAAATCGAACCATAACCTAATTTCCGACTTAAATAAAAAAATGGTAACAAAAATACAAAATGGTGAAGAAACAAGATTAACAAAAGAAAAAGAAAGATGAAAAACTTAAGAAACCCGTGAAGAAAACTCCAAAAAGTAAAGCAAAGAAAAAAGCTACAAAAGGTAAGAATCGTATCAGTTATTTTTTTCCGAAATTGATTTCAGTTTAAACATCATATGTCTGTAATTAGTGTTTTCATATTCACTTTAATTCATAATTAGGTTTCATATGTTGTCCCTTGATTATACATAATTAGGTTTCACGCTTTGATCCTGCTTGTAATGGTAAATTAGGTATCATTTGTCCATCTGTTTTCACTTGGTTCAATTTAAAAACTCTGTTGGTGGTTTACTTATGTTTTTTTTTTGATGAAACCAAATTTAAAATCAAAAGGACGTCAGCTAAGGAGATCAATTGCGTAGAGCCTTGCGAGGTTCAAGAGACATAAGGAGCGCAACTTTAATTGAATCGCTTGGATGGTGGATTCAGTCTCATCTACATTCCGGTCCGAAGTCTTATAGTAGGATCTCGTCTTAATACAATTTGGTGTTCAAATATGGACGAGGTCCTGGGGTTTTCTCGTTATTGGTTTCCTCGTTAATAAAACTTCGGGTGTCTTGTATTTTTCCTTTCCGCATTATATTGTTTATCTTTATAATATGATTTAACAAGTTGTACATATTCAATTCTAGTAGATACGTCCATATAATTAAGATCGATTACGAGAGTTGTTTCTTGAGAATTCGTATCTTGAAAGATGATAACAAGTTTCATACTTGAAAGAATTCAAATCGATATTTGGATACGACTAGATTGATCTTGAATATTGATTTTTGAGATCGTCCAAGTACTCTTCTTAACAATTAGGTTCACTAATCCTTGGTCTACACTATCTCGATTGAGAAGGGATAGAGATAAAACTCTATATACATATTGTTAAGGATCATTAAGTTGGTCTACTTTTCAGCTTGTATTAGATTTTGTTCATACATGTTGCCGAACAAAAAGTTGGTGGTGTACTTGGTAACCTTTCATTTTCAATTGGTATCGCAGCAGGCAAACACCTTTAGACATAATAGGTCCGTGTTTGTGCCGATTCCAATTATGGACAAAAGTGCAATCTCGATTCGATGGCATAAATCACTTATGGTGAAAATATCTATGCGATCCTTCTCACAAGTTAAGTGGATACAATCTTCTAATGGTTGAGTAGGAGCAATTGTTGTTCCAAAAGACATAACTACATATAGTGACGCCGAAATAAGTGATGCTAAACACAACTCGATGGGTCGAACGCTATTATCCATGCCATAATCCAAGATCTATAAAATCATGTGCATATGCACACTACGTTAAGCAAGCTTGGGATATCTTAGAAATCAGATTTGAAGGAATACCCGCAGTTAAAGATTTTTTTATCACTTGCAGCAACTCACAAATAAGGAGAAGACCGCTTCTAGAAGTTGTGACCAACAAGCTCCTCCTCCAAAGGTTAGCTTATCTTGGGCCGATGAATGCAATGGAAGATCAACGAGTTGGATACTACCATGTATATTATCACACTATACAACATCTTAAAAATCTTCTCAAGAGACAAAGAGAAAGACGATCCAAAAAGGGGTCTAATAGATCCAACCTTCGTGATGAATCTTCTTCCCAAGATGAAAACTCTTCGTTGCTTTAAATGTCGCGGGTTTGGACATGTGAAAAGTAATGCCCAAGTAAGGAATACTATCAAGGAAATAATTCTCTCATAGTTTCTCTGATGATATGCCCGATGAGCTTGTTCCCGAAGATTACACATAAAATTCCTCGCCTTACACCCAAAACACCGATATATCCTAATTCCGACTGGGATGACGAATCGATAAGGAGATTCTTGATTTTTTGAGTAAAAGTGAAGAGATTCACCGTGAAAATATTCTTCCAAAGAAAAAGTTGAAAAAATCAAAACATCTCATGTATAAAAAATCTAGAGTTTGACAAACTCAATGAGAACTTCACAAAACCCTATCTCTAAAGGAAAAAGAGATTGATACCCTTGAATGTGACTTACAAAGGCTCTCTCGGAAGTTAGATAATATCTCGCCTATGCTATTTGGTTAAAAGTCATTTGGTAACACTGGTGGTATTGGGTTAAAGAGTAATACCTTATTCACCAAGAATAACATCTTCATTCTTGCATGATCTAAGGATGATTAAAATATTTATGGTGATGATAAGGGAGTTGTACCTCATGGTGATTTTGTCTCTCCACACTGCACTTTCTGTGGAAGTTGTGGCCATTCTAAAGAGAAGTGTCAAAGATCGAAGAAAATGACAAGATTCTTGTTAAGCTTCGTAATGACATGGAATCGATGAATCTAGTTTTGAAAAGCTTTACCAACTCTTCGTAGCCACGCGAGAGAAACGAAGAAGGAAACCCAAAAACAGAAGAATGTACTTAATTATAAAATACAAACGATCTTGGTGTGTCTATTTGTAACACTAGTGGTGAGTTTTTCGTGATCCCATCACTACTTAAACTTAGTGATATGTGCAACCTCATTATATTAACTTGAGAATACGATGTTTGACAAAATTACACCATGAGAACTATGTTTTCTCGATGTCAAGGTTGCTCAAGTAATTTTACTGCCTTATTCTAATGTGTTAAACTGTTTTCTAATTGCTGAATCCAATCTTAAACAATTCTCTATATATGAAAGAAGATAACCAAAGGTTATTTCATATGTTGAGGTTGAGCTTTTGCTCCAAGAAATTAAAAGTACTTTAAAACACAAGTGTCTACTTTGCGCATGAAATGTTTTCCACAAGTTTCCTTATCCTTTTTATACCATTATTAGTCTACCTGACTAGGTATAATCACATCTCTCATAAGTCCAAAATGTAAAGACTTGGTGTGGGTATCAACTATTCTTGTGCTATTATTTAGAATTCTCCCTGTCTACCTGACTCCTAAGCAAGAGACGAGAACAAGATTCACTGGAATTCTTAGTAAATTAGCTAAAATTCAAGATGCTCGAGATTATCTTATCATAATGTTAGTATTTAAACTTAACATAATACTTAAAAAAGTTCATGGATATACATTTGATAATTAATAACAAATTTCGATCCGTAACCATGGAAGGTGGTCAATGTATGTATTAGTTTCACGTTATGGCATATTGACGGTTTGGTTCTCCAACCCGTGGCATACTAGGTCACGAAATTCCTAGCATGGAATGTTTTGATTCAAAGACCAGCTTTGTTTTTTTCATGAAATCCTTGTCTTGATGATTCTCCACTTTATATGCGCCACTCAAACTCCCTTTAAGAAGGTAGAGAAGAATGGCTCCAATAACTAGAGGTGTTATGAAGAAGGATGTAGTAAAAGCAAACAACGTTTTTATTTATGGAGGAATAAAATCATCAAGAACCAAAGAAGGAAAAATCTTCATGGGATGCCGAATTATCCTCAACTATATGTTTGTTGCCAACCTATTACCATGACAATAATTTTAGAGCTAAGGTGGAGGAGTTCGTAGAAGGAAAAATATTCGATGTTCAAGATCAACCACTCTTTGAAAGAGGTAACTCACTACCAACGTAGTTTAAGTTGTGAAAAAACCTTGAATAGTCTTGAAGAAGAACTTAGTGAGTTAAATGTACATCTCGAAGATGTGAGAGAAATGAATGATCCAATTATCATTGGATTCTTCGGTTATTGAGAAGGAATGCACAAACTCTAGAATGAGTTGATGCTACATTAGTTAACTCCTTATAAGAATTTTATTCTTATTTTTCAAGAAAGAATACTAGCTTTTGAGAAGTCATTATGTCTTACATTAGATATTCCAAATACTATCATCTTGCATGTTTGAAATTTATTTATTTAAATTTTATTTTTGGAAGATGACTTTAAATATCTAATTTTCATGGATTATATATATATATATATATATATATATATATATATATATATATATATATATGTATTGCTTATTTTGTGATATTTATTATTTGCAATTTCTGGTGATTAGAACAAATATCTCATATGTTCTCACAGATTAAGCTATTAACTCTTGATAAGAGAGGATTAAACCATTTTGAGAATTAAAGTGATTGATCTTTCCACGATTATACTTTGTGAAAATATCGCTACACGATTTCGTAAGATATTCTCTAGAATCTCGTTTTCCTCCTTGATTGTATAACCGTGATAGTGTGTCTAAAACACCTATGTATTTATCTATTGTTTATGCTTTCCGCTAGTTTTCTTGTAAATTATGTATCTTATGTTTGCTTTGAATATTTAGGTACTTTGGAGTCATTTGGAATAAAAGAAGAAGAAACGCTCGCTTTAAAAGGACAAGGCGTAGTTATTTTCATTATTTATTTTTCTTCTTCATCCTCTCGAAAAGTATGCCGCTTTAGTGATGCAAATTAGCCAAAAGCACGAACGCTTTTAGTGATGAAAGAGACATTGAAGAGAAGTTAGTTTAACTCCGAGAAGTAAGAGAAGGTCAAGGATGGTGGAAGAATTCGAGAAGAAGAAAGGGCTCATTTGAAGCAAGAAGGGCAAAAGCGTGATTCTAATCGGGCGTAAAGTGCTAATTCGGAGTCAAGCCAAGGATAGAGGGGACAACCGGGCCTGAGCTTTGCCTTGAGTCGTTGGTACGATCATTTGTCAGTGCCTCGTAGTAAATTCACTCATTACTCACTTCTAAATTCAAGAGATATGTCTTTTTCTTATCATTGAACTCTACCCAAATTCAGAGATGTGTGTAAGGGAAGATGGTCATGGGATTGCTCAAATTGAGAGAAGAGAGGACATGAAAGAACCAGAAGATGAGCTATCCGAGATCGAGAAGAAGTCAGCCGTTGGCCGAGAGAAATCGATCAAAGATTTGAGATGATTCTCAATAAATGAGAAGATTGATGGGATTGAGTATGAAGATGCGCTTCGTGGTGATGAGAAATGACGGGTTAGCTTACATACTAAAATCGAGAAGGAATCGGGAGATTTGTGCTTTATTGTTCTTCCCAAAATTAGAGTTAGGGGTTTGCTTCGTATTCAATTGATTTGCAGAGATGTTGATCGCTGAATGAATGGATTTGGAGATATGGGTTTGTTCTTGACTCAAAATCGCAGTTATGATGAAGGGTGCAACTGGGACTTGGAGCTTTTGAGATGAGAAGGAAGTTAAGGTTCATGTTGCCGGGCAGATTGCAGAGATGGTGTTGGTGGTACCCTGCTACAACAATGAATTTGTTGATGAAAGATGGGTTTGAATGAACTCGCAGTTGTAATGAGTAAATGGTTGTTGTTGGTAGACAAGGAGGAGTATTACAGGTGATAATAGAATGAATGTTGTTGCCTATTGTGGCTGGAAGTCGGTGGCTTATATTATGGTATGAGTTAATGAAGCCGAGTGCAATGTCACTGTGAATGAATGAATATTGTGTAGATGTATGTCTAGGCTATTCCCGTATATGTGTGAATTGGTGGGGGTGGTGCTTGTCGTGGCGTATCGCAGTGACAAATGTCGATGATGTTGCTGCCACCACTAAAGTCGAATGGTAGTGACTTGTGGATTGTTTTACAGTGGAAAGGAGCCGGGTTCTACCACCGTAGTTCCTTTGCGATTGCACCACGTAATCGTGATCGTGGTCGAAGAATTTTAACTCAATATAGGAGCCGATATGTTGTAACCTATGTGGGATGTTCAGGCAAGGTTTGTCGAGATTTATGGCAAGGAATCAACGAGATTTCCATGGTTGGTGGGTCAATTCACGTCATGGTCATAGCTGCAGCTTCCAAGTGGTGGATTTCGAATTAGAATGTGCCGTGTTATGATGCCGGGAATTGCAAAGAGTAATGATCGGGTGAACCGTGAATGGAAGAATGTGCGCTTGATGGTGTTTACCACAAATGAATAGAGCAAGGAATGGCGCCGATGGGTTTCAAGTCGTGGTATGTTGCTTATATTGTTGAATCCGGGCAAAGGTGGGTTGAGTTATTTAGATAGCCGAATGAGATGCTATTATAGTTTGAGAGTTGGTGATAAATTGGCATTACAGAATGGCTGTTCGTGAAGCTACATAGTTGTTGTTGTTGCTAAAGGATAGTGATGCAGAGCTGGGGTGCCGTTGTTGTGTTGAGTAAAATGTGTTGGGCAAAGCGGAAGTCAGTTGTGTAAAAAGGAAGAAGCTACAGATGGCAATGAATGGTGATTGTGTGTTCGGGTGTTACAATGGTCAAGTCGTCATCAAGGGTGTTTATCGATGATTGGCGTGGCGCACCAAGCGATGCAGTGGAAAGAGCATGATATAGTACCATCTGGCGCAACAAAGTTTAAATCTCTGCCAGATGGGTTGCAACTCCGCCTACAGGCCAACCTGAGTTAGCCGTGCCCTGTTATCTGATTAAACTCATTTGACTCATGACATCACCGAGTCGAGTTCATCAATCTGCAGAGATGACCGAGTCAAACCGGTTGACTACCTTTGACCGATGGCTGCCAGGAATTTCCTGGCCACCGAGGTATTTTCACCGACCGTGCGGCCAACTTCCTAGGTCGTGTTTCCACCAATTTTGGGGACTTTCATCTACACTTTTAAAGTAGTTTCTACATGGGTATTCTTATATATGGGTCGGTGGACCACTTGGGAGATGGACTTTCAAGACTAGACCTAATTTTGGAACAAGATGAGCTATAAAAGAGAAGTCTTTCTACAACTTGTGGGAGAGATATCACGTATCACGTATTCTTCGGAGTTTTGCAAGATAGCAAAAGAGTTAGGTTTGCTTTCATTTAATATTTTCATCTTCTTTTTACTTTATTTCCATTATTATTTGATGATGAACTCCAATATTATGAGTAACTAAAACTCTCTTTGATTAAGGGGCGATTTCAAGCCCTAAATATGAATCTATATTTGATATGAAAAACTTGTTCTCTTGCATTCATTAATGTTATTGATTGATTTCTACCATGCTAATATTGTCTATGGATTATTTGTTAAGGGTTTAAGTTCAAATTGAATCATTAATTTTAATCTATTTGCTAGTTTAGATTTTCTTCACCCGTAATTGTCTAGAGAAGATAAACACAAGTAGCAATATGTGGGTATTGATGATGGGACTTTATTAAGTACCCATATGTAGAAATCAACACTAGTAGGTGATTCATGCTTTGAGTTCATCACTAGGAGCAACCTTATCTGCTGTAATCCTTAGAGCACTTGTTTAAGTCAAACCTAGTTGCATTCTTAGGAAACTTGCAAGTAGGAACTAGGTAGAGCGCCTTCCGTATCCAGTGAGCTAGGAGATAATAAATCTTAATAGTTGAGCTGCATTTAATTATTCTAGGTTGTTAGTAACATGATAATGTGAAGAACATAGCTATCTATCAATTTGGTTTGTATTCCGTGGTCTAGAATGAACCTTTAATCAATTACATCTCATATTTGAATACATTATACAATTTTCAAAGATTTCTACAACAAAAATCATCTTTTGGTTAAGAGTATTTGCATAACAACTTGAACTTCATACCTCCCTTGGGACGATCCTACTTACATTATACTACTTGCATAGTTAAAGAGAAGAGAAATTTATTTTTGAAGTTCGACACCTTGCCAAAATTGAGTGCCCGCCGCTTGGGAGGCACAAGTAGTTTAGTTGTTATTTTTATTCTTAGTTGTTACTTTCGCTTTTTATTTTCAATTTCTATTTACTTATTCAACCTCTTAGAATCGATTTTCGTGTACTAATTTTTGGTGAATGCGTGGAGAGGCAGACCAAGTCCAATTGGTATACGTCTTCGCTGTGCACTTTACTTAAGGATTTCATTCGAAAGCCAACACTCCACTTCCTCAAAGTTCTACACCAAGTGAATTCTCTGACTTGGACGAAGAGGAAGACAACACAATGGGAGGTCGACCACCGCTCCAATAACACTCAAGGAGCTCACTTCTCCAAACCTAGATCTGCCAATTTCTATGTATTCAGTCAATGGAACCATTGAGTTGAAACCGCAATTGATTAACTTGTCAGCCCAAATTAAGAGCAGGTTTAGCGGGAGAAGATCCTAACGCCACTTGCAACAATTCCATCATGTTGTGACTAGTAATGAAGCAAGCAAATCGAGATGATATGGCTATGATGACAGCCTTTTCCTTTCTCTCTTTTAGATATCGGCAGAGAGTGGTTCTTTTGCTTACTCCACTGAAGCATAACCACATGGAATGGGATGAAGAAATTGTTCCTTGAGAAGTATTTTCCAAGATCAAAAGCAAATTGATGATTCGCAAGGAGATTTGTGGTATTAGGCATCAGGAGAGACTCTCCATAAGTATTGGGAGCGCACAAGAAGCTTTTAGCTAGTTGTCCACACCACCAAATCGTTGATCAACTTGTGATTCAATATTTCTACGAGGGGTTGCTTTCTAATGATAGGAATTTGATCGATGTCAGCAAGTGGTGGTGCACTTACCAACAAGACCATTGCGGAAGCTACAAGTTTGTTGAGAATATGGCTGCGAACACCAACAATTCTACACTCGAGATGAATGCCAGAAAGGAAGGTGAATGAAGCTGGCAATTCTTCACACATGGAACAAAGGATGGGCAACATGGAGAGAATGATGACTTAAATAGAGCATAAAGTCATACCATCATCATATATCGAAGATGTTGAGCAAGCAAGTGCTATGTGTACCAAAATCAAGAAAGGCCGAGATATGATCCGTACTCCAACACATACAACCCAGTTGGCGTGATCATCCGAATTTCCAGCTATGCAAACAAGCAAGCTGCAAATCCTACTTTCAATCAACAAGGAGGATATCAATTCATGCAAAGACCACCACAAGAAACTCAAGGCACGAGTATAGGATGATGTTGAATCTCATTCTCAACACAATGGTGCAAGATAAGCAAAAGGCAGCAATGGATATGAAGGACATCCGAACACAAATGGGTCAATTAGCTAATGCCATGAGCAAATTGAAGCACAAGCAGTAGGAAAACTTCCTTCGCAACCAATAAATCACAAGGAGAATGCCAATGCTATTGAGTTACTAAGTGGGGAAGAAAGGGCAGAGAAACCTAAAACATCACTCTGGTCCCATGAACCCGATTTGGAGAAAGAAGAGGGTGAAACAGCTTCCCTAAAAAAGGTCAATCTGCAGAACAAATTCTAACTCTAAAACTCATGTTTCTACTTATGTTACTTCTCCGCTTTTCCTAAAGGTTTGCAAAGTCGAACAAGGAGACATTGACCAAGAGCTTTTTTGGAAATCTTTAAGAAGATCAAGTGAACATTCCACTCATTGAGGCGATAAGGCAAGTTCCACGCTGGGGCAAAGTTCTTTGAAGGAATTGTGCACTAACACACAAATTGACCAGAACGAGGTAATGAGTGTGGGGAAAATGCTTCGGATATCTTCAAAAGAAACTCCCACCTAAGTCCGAAGACCTTTAGAGTTTCACCATACCATGTACTATTGGTAAATCAGTTTGAACGTGCTATGTTAGATTTAGGAGCATCCATTAATGTTATGCGCTCCGTTTATGAATCATTGAATCTTGACCTCTTAAGAATACCTGATTGACATATCACAACTTGCCGATAGGTCTAATTCTTACCCGAAAGGGGTTATTGAAGATGTTTTGGTGCAGGTCAATCAACTCATATTTCCAAACGATTTCTATGTTCTTGACATGATGGATGAAGATTCACCATCGCCTACCCTTGCTGTTGGGTAGACCGCTCATGAGAACCGCTAGAACAAAAATAGATGTTTTTAAAGGCGCCTTAACTATGGAATTTGATGACGAAGTCATAAGTTTCAATATCTTCGAGGCTATGAGATATCCTAGTGATGTGCATTCTCGTTTTTCAATTGATATTATTGATTCTTCTAGCTCAACAGATTTTTGAATTGAATGGTGAAGATGCTTTAGAAAACACCATAGTGGAAGGTTTAGGTTATGGGAAATATAAAGACCTTGAAAGTGAATTGTCTATTTGTGATGAGTTTAAAGAGGTCGTTTTTAGCTCTTAACTCATTAAAAGAAGTTCCACCAAAATATAATGTGTCTTATGTTTCTTCGCCGCTTACTAATGAGAAACTTTTACCATCGATTGTGCAGAACCTATTCTTGAGTTGAAACCTCTTTCCGGATCACCTCAAATATGTATATTTGGGTGATAAGGAAGAGTTGTTCGTAATCATTGCCAACAACCTTACCAAGGTGCAAGAGGAGAAGCTTGTTCGAAAGTGCTAAGAGAGTACAAGTCTGCCATTGGGTGGACTATAGCCGATATCAAAGGAATGGCCCTTCCACATGTATGCACCGAATACTTTGAGGAGGGGGCAAACCAACAAGAGAAGCTCAACGTCGCTGAACCCTCCGATGATGGAAGTAGTCAAGAAGGAAATCAAGTTGTTGGAAGTAGGGGTGATCTATCCCATATCCGATAGCAAATGGGTGAGCCCGATTCAAGTCGTTCCAAAGAAGTCCTAATCACGGTGTGAAAACGAAGATAATGACTTGGTTCCAACTAGAATCCAGACCTGCTGGAGAGTGTGCATTGATTACCGAAAGCTCAACTCTACCACCCGAAAGGACCATTTTCCTTACCATTCATTGATCAAATGCTTGAAAGGTTGGCTAGACATGCTTTTTTCGTTTCCTTGATGGTTTTTCAGGTTATAACCAGATTGTAACAGCCCCAAGATCAAGAAAAGACGACGTTTACTTGCCCTTTTTGGCACTTTTGCGTATAGACGTATGCCATTTGGCTTGTGCAATGCACCACCCACTTTTCAACGTTGTATGGTAAGTATATTCTCGATTATGTGGAAAGCATCATAGAAGTGTTTATGGATGATTTCAGTTGGTATGGTGATTCTTTGACAAATGCTTAGATAACCTTTGCACTTATTCTTAAACGATGTAGAAACAATCTTGTGCTTAATTGGGAAAATGTCACTTTATGGTCAATCATGGGATTGTGCTAGGTCATGTTGTATCCTCTAAGGGGTTAGAAGTTGACAAGGCTAAGATAGATTTGATTCGGAACTTACAATACCCCACAAATGTGAGGGAGGTTCGCTCTTTTCTTGTCATGCAGTGTTTTTATAGAGATTCATCAAGGATTTCTCCAAGATTGCAATGCCCCTGTAGACTCTTGCAAAAAGATGTGGCCTTTTGATTGTGACAAGGAATGCAAGGAAGCTTTTGACACCTTGAAAGAGTTGTTGACTACCGCAATCAAATCATCAAACCACCCCACTAGAGCAAGCATTTGAGTTGATGCTTATGCAAGTGATTATGTGTTGAGCCGTGTTGGGACAAATGCCGAGATGGCAAAGTTCCATACGCCATTTATTATGCCAGAACTCTCAACGGCACAAATCAACTACTCCACTACCGAAAAAAGGAGCTCTTGGCCATAGTATTTGCACTAGAGAAGTTTCGATCTTATTTGGTGGGTACAAAAGTGGTGGTTTTCTCACCATGTCGCACTGCTACTTGCCTCACAAAGAAGGATGCTAAGCCAAGGCTCATAAGGTGGATTCTTCTTCTTCAAGAGTTCAACTTGAAAATCAAGGACAAGAAGGGCAGTGAGAATTTCGTAGCGGATCATTTAAGCGATGGTTGTGTCGAAGAAGCGATTCCTTTGCATGATAGCTTCCTTGATGAGCAACTCCTGTGTTGGTGGCACAACTCCATGGTACGCTCGATATCGTTAACTTCGTGATGGGACAAGTACCTAGTTCCATGTCTACGTTCAAAACACAAGCTCAAGAAGATTGCTAAGCAATATATATGGGAGAACCTTTATTTGTGGAAGCATTGCCCGATCAAATGATCCGTAAAGTGTATTCAATCCGAGTTCCAATCATTCTGAATTTTTGTCACTCATATGCTTGTGGTGGCCATTTGTGAGCAAGAGGACAAATTTCAAGTTTCGAAAGTGGTTTTTATTGGCCTACATTGTTTAAGGATGGCATATCTATGTTGTAAGACTTGTGATAGGTGTCAAATGACAGCAACCTTGGTGCTAGAAACCAAATGCCGCAAAACACCACTTACTCGTTGAGATTTTTGATGTTTGGGGTATCGATTTTATGGGGCCTTTTGTGAATTCCAATGGGAAATTTTTTATACTTTTTTGCTGTAGATTATGTTTCTAAGGGTGGAAGCTAAAGCCACCCCTACCAATGATTCTCATATTGTTTGTGAGTTTGTGAAGGGAACATATCTTTTCTAGGTTTGGAACACCCTCGAGTGGTGATTAGTGATGGAGGTTCGCACTTCAAGAGATCCTTTTCTCACGCTCTTCTAAAGAATTATAACATTTCATAAAGTTGGCACACCGTACCATCCACAAACGAGCGGACAAGTCGAAACAACCTGGATATTAAGTCCATCTTAGAGAAGAAGGTGAATGTTACAAGGAAAGATTGGAGTTATAGACTCAATGACGTTTTGTGGGCGTATAGACAGCTTATAACACACCCACCTGTATGTCTCCTTTTAGGTTTAAGTTCATGGTAAACCTTGCCATCTTCCCGTCCGAACTTGAACACAAAGCTTATTGGGCTATCAAGGTATGTAATATGGAATTAGATGTTTCAGAACATAGAAACTTCAGCTCAATGAGTTAGAATAGATACGAAATGATGCATATGAAAGTTCACGTAATTTATAAAGAAAAGACCAAGGCTTTCCATGATAAAATGATTTCCTAAAGAGTTTTGAAATAGAAGTAAAGTACTTTTATTCCATTCTCGTTTTAAATTGTTTCCCGGCAAACTTAGGTCCGTATGGGTTGGACCGTTTGTTGTTACTAATGTGTTTGCGCATGGTGCGGAGATAACTAGTCCCAAAAATGTGGCCGATTTCAAGGTTAACGCCATCGTTCAAAACCATACTATGAGCGCTTTTGAGACTTGAGAATCAGGATATGATCACATTGAGTGACCCACTCCTTCAGGAGGAGTATTGGAGCTGAACGCTGGCCGATCAATGCAAACCAAGCGCTATGGGAGGCAACCCACCGGTTTTGTATCTCACTTATTATCTCTTTATTTTTTTTTCAAGATTTTATCTTTTATTTTTCTTTTGTTTTTTGAATTTCCCACCTTGAACTTTCTTTTTTGATTTATTCAATTTTACATTGAGGGCAATGTAAATTTAAGTGTGGGGGAGCATTTATATGTTTGTATAGTTTGTTTTATGCGTTTAGTAGTTTTATGCCATAAAAAAAAAAAAGAAAAAAATCGTAAAAATAGAAAAACCAAGAAAAATTTGTGCTTTTTGAACTCCAAATCTAGAAACTTGTGCCTTTAGGATGACACCATTAGTGGATGGAATCATTTTGATCGCAGGAGTTGAGGAACCCATTAATTAACAAGAACGAACATAGCTCGTGAATCACAAATAACATGATAGTCGTTACCATATCTCTAATATCACCATATCGCATTCTATTTTTATTTTATTTTCCATATTTATCTATTGTTCTCTAAGTGCTTTGGTGGGTCACTAAACATCGACGTGTTATTATCGCTAGATGAAATAGAGTGATTGAGTTGCTAAAAAAAAAAAAAAAAAAAAAAAAAAAAAGAGAAGAGACCGACCAATTAGACCAAACTAATAAGAAATGACACTTTGGGAATAGGGGTGGTATGCGTGAAACGTAGTCCCCCGCTCCGTCGCCTAAACAAGCGTGGGAATGCAGGATCCAAGGCAACTATCACGATTTGTCGAAGGCAGACATGCGCTTTTGATCCAAAAAGATCTAATCATGTCGTCTCTAAAAAAAAAAAAAAAAAAAAAAAAAAAAAAAAAGTGAAAAAGAAAAGAAAAAGAAAAGAAAGTATTATATTTGTGAATAAAGTCACCCTGGTTCCCTTGTATATGCCTGAGTTGATGTAGAAATAAGTTTGTTGACCAACGTTCCCTGATATGCCAAAAGGTTGACACTAGAATTGACCACTCGCAGCTCAATCCAATAGGAATAGGTTCATCTTAGTAGTGACCTTCATGTATACGATGGGAAACATCGAACACTTGTGAACATTCGCCAACATCTACATCTATATCCATCTTCTTAATCTTTTCATTGTGATTGTGGTTTGTTAATTTCCCTATATTGTGGCTTGTTCGACTATCTAATTAGAGCTTTATTTACTTATATATGAACCGAATTTGTGCAAGGTACTCCTCCCGTAGTCATTTTGGATTCATTCATTGATTTATCACAAATAGATTCGAGTTGGAAATATAGGTTTTGTAGGTATATCTCTAGTAAACCTTTCACGAGACTATAACTCGTCCACTAGGGACACCTAGGGGTTTAAAGGCTTGTTATTTATGCTAAAATTAACCGTAGCCTCGACGAGACTAGAGTTGTATGTATGTTTTAGAATTATTTTGTTTGATTTGCTCGAGGACTAGCAAAGTCTAAGTGTGGGGAATTTGATAGGTGTCTAAAACACCTATGTATTTATCTATTGTTTATGCTTTCTCTCGCTAGTTTTTCTTTGTAAATTATGTATCTTATGTTTGCTTTTGAATATTTAGGTACTTTGGAGTCATTTGGAACAAAAGAAGAAGAAACGCCGCTTAAAAGGACAATGCGAGTTATTTCTCATTATTTGCTTTTTTCTTTCTCATCTTCTCGAAAAGTATGTCGGCTTTAGGTGATGCAAATTGCCTGGAAAAGCACGATCGCTTTAGTGATGAAGAGACATCAAGAGAAGAAGCGAACTGAGAAGTAAGAGAAGGTCAAGGATGGTGGAAGAATTCGAGGAAGAAGTGTGCTGCCATTTGAAGCAAGAAGGGCAAAAGCGTGATTCCCACTCAAGTAGCTAACGGGAGTCAAGCCAAGGATAGAGGGGACAAACAAACAGCTTTGCTCTCGTAGTCACTGCAGGCATGTATCATTTGTTGGGTGTCCGTAGTAAATTCACTCATTACCCAAATTTTCAAATTAAGAGATATGTCTTTCTCTTATCATTGAACTCTACCCAAATTCGTAGATGTGTGTGGGAAGATGGCCATGATTGCTCAAATTGAGAGAAGAGAGGACATGAAAGAACGAGAAGATGATGCTATCTCGAGATCGAGAAGTTGTCGTCACAGCTAGAGAAATCGATCAAAGATTTGAGATGATTTCATGGAGAAGATTGGATGATTGAGTATGAAGATGCGCCTCAGTGATGAGAAATGATGGGTTAGTTTACGCCAAAATCGAGAAGGAATCAAAGATTTGTGCTTTATTGTTCTTCCCAAAATTAGAGTTAGGGTTTGCTTCAGATTCAATTGATTTGTAGAGATGTTGACGTTGAATGAATGATTTGGGAGAGACGGGTTTGTTCTTGACTCAAAATCACAGTTATGATGAAGGGGCACTGGACTTGAGCTTTTGAGATGAGTAAGGAAGTTAAGGTTCATGTTGCTTGGGGCAGATTGCAGATGGTGTTGGTGGTACCAAGCTACAACAATGAATTTGGTGATGGGAGCAAGATGGGTTTGAATGAACCTGCAGTTGTAATGAAAATGTTGTTGTTGTTGGGACAAGGAGGAGTATTACAAAGATAATAGAATGAATGTTGTTACCATGTCAAGTTGGTGGCGATATTATGGTATGAGTTAATGAAGCTTTAGTGCAATGTCACAGTGGTGAATGAATGAATATTGTGTAGATGTATGTCTAGGCTATTCTGGAGAGCATGTGGTGAATTGCGGTGGGGTGTGCTGTCATGCATTGGGTGTCGCAGGAGCACAATGTAAGCCGATGATGTTGCCGCTACCACTAAAGTCGTAACGGTAGTGATCGGGTGGATTGTTTTACAGAAAAGGAGTCGGTTCTACCACCGTAGTTCTTTGCGATTGCACACGTAATCATGGATCGGTTTAAGAATTTTAACTCAATATAGGAGTCGATATGTTGTAACCTATGTGGGATGTTCTCGTAAGGTTTGGTCGAGATTTATGGCAAGGAATCAACGAGATTTCCATGGTCAGGGTCAATTCACAGTTTCTCAAGGGTTGTTTCATAGCTCATGGTGGATTTCGGAATTAGAATGGCCGTGTTATGATGTCGAATTGCAAAGAGTAATGATCAGAACTGTAATGGAAGAATGTGCAGTTGATGAAGCTTACCACAATGAAATAAGAGCAAGGAACGGCAACATGGGTTTAAGTCATGGTATGTTGCCGGATATTGTCAACTGCAAAGGTGGGTTGAGTTATTTAGATAGCCGAGAATGAGATGCTATTATGGTGAGTTGGTGATAAATTGCATTACAGAATGGTCAAGTTCGAAGTGGCACATAGTTGTTGTTGTTGCTAAAGGATAGTGATGCAGGAGCTAGTGTCGTTGTTGCAGTTGAGTAAAATGTGTTGCGTTGAAGCTGTTGTGTGTATGAAGAAGCTGGGCGATGGCAATGGATGGTGATTGTGTTTCCGGTGTTACAATGGTCAAGTCAGCTGGCCAAGGGGTGTTTATCGATGATTATGCCTGTGCCCAAGGATGGAAAGAGGCAGGATATAGTACCATCTTGGCGCAACAAAGTTTAAATCTCTACAGGATGGTCGCAACTCCGGCCTGCGCTAGGTCACCGAGTTAGCTGTGCCTCGGTTATCCGATTAAACTCATTTGACTCATGACATCACCGAGTCGAGTTCATCGAATTCCGGATGACCGAGTCAAACCGTTGACTACCTTTGACCGATGGCCGGCAGACTTTCCGGTCACCCGAGGTATTTTCACCGACCGTGCTTATTAACTTCCTATTGCTTTCCGACCAATTTTGGGGACTTTCATCTACACTTTTGGGCAGAGTTTCTACATGGGTATTCTTATATATGGGCCGGGTGGACCACTTGGAGATGGACTTTGAAGACTAGACCCATTTTGGAACAAGATGAGCTATAAAAGAGAAGTCTTTCTACAACTTGTGGGGAGAGATATCACGTATCACGTATTCTTCTTGGAGTTTTGCAGAGAGCCGGAGCTAGGGTTTGCTTTCATTTAATATTTTCATCTTCTTTACTTTATTTCCATTATTATTTGATGATGAACTCCAATATTATGAGTAACTAAAACTCTCTTTGATTAAGGGCGATTTCAATTCAAATATGAATCTATATTTGATATGAAAACTTGTTCGCTTGCATTCATTAATGTTATTGATTGATTTCTACCATGCTAATATTGTCTATGGATTATTTGTTAAGGGTTTAAGTTCGAAATTGAATCATTAATTCTTAATATATTTGCTAGTTTAAATTTTATTACCGTAATTGTCTAGAGAAGATAAACACAAGTAGCAACATGTGGTATTGATGATGGGACTTTATTACACCCATATGTAGAAATCAACACTAGTAGGTGATTCATGCTTTGAGTTCATCACAGGAGCAACCTTATCACAGTAACTTAGAGCACTTGTTTAAGTCAAACCTAGTAAGCGTATTTTCTAGGAAACTTGGCAAGTAGGAACCGTAGTCGAGCGCTTCCGTATCCGGTGAGCTAGAGATAATAACGGAATAGTTGAGCGTACTAATTATTCTAGGGTTGTTAGTAACATGATAATGTGAAGAACATAGCTATCTATCAATTTGGTTTGTATTCCGTGGTCTAGAATGAACCTTTAATCAATTACATCTCATATTTGAATACATTATACAATTTTCAAAGATTTCTACAACAAAATCATCTTTGCTAAGAGTATTTGCATAACAACTTGAACTTCATACCTCCCTTGGGGACGATCCTACTTACATTATACTACTTGCTAGTTAAAGAGAAGTAGAGAAATTTATTTTTGCGAGTTCGACACCTCGTCAAACCGCCACGGAATAAGTGGCGAAATTTTATTACTACGTCCGTACATGTCTAGGGAAGTTATAATTCTTATGTTGAGTCATATCGCATGAATTTTCCTCTTTCTTCATAATTGGCCTAGAGAATAGTCCGTATTGATGATTATTTTTCTCACTAAAAGATGGGAATCTTAGTGGCTCTAACATTAACATCGATATTTTCATCTTCTTTGTTTGTAATCAAGTAGAAGAGCGAAATATATTTTGTTTGTTACTAGCAAGTAAATTTGTCAATGTCCAAGAAATTACTTCTCTTGTGATTGGAGAAAGGTCGCTCATGTTGTTCTTTTCCTGAATGACATTAAATGGGGAAGAGTTCTTTGAACTTGTTCTTAATTTTCATATCTTTGTGGGGAGAGCGGATGTGGAATTATAGGAGGTGGTTGTACCTATATATCTCCTTGATGAGGACGCCGAGTTTCTTGGTGAAATTGTCTAAACTAAAAGATGGTATGTGTTCTCCAGTCTTGACATTCTTTTCTTTAATTAATTATGATCCATGTTTTTTGCCTTTGCCAATTTTATTGACAAAAGGGGGAGAATTATTAAATACGCCCTCTGTTTCAAAAAGACCGTCCTCTATTCCATTTTGATCTGTTTCAAAATTATGTCCAGCTTCTGTTTATAGTCATATTTTTCCAATGAACTCTCTAATATACCCTTAAGTTTTTATATTTATAAAATCTTGTTAATGTGACCCAATCTAAAATATTAATGAAATTGGTGTAATTAAGGAAAAAAATATATCCTTCATTCCTTTTTGTATTTCCTATTTACAATCCCATAACAATTTTTGGTAGTTTTTATTACTAACAGTTTTATTGAAATAAATTAGGAAAGTAATTAAGGGTAGGCATGTAAACTACTATGGTCTCCTTAATATCTTGACAAAGTCAAAGCGGACTGTCTTTTTTGAAACGGAGGGAGTAGTATCTTACTGCAACATATGGATTTTCAGAGTATTATGTAAGGGGGAGTGGATTATGATCTATAGGTTTTACCTATTTTGCAAAAGAAGTATGTACTCACTAAAGGGGAGAACATATCACTGTAGTATTGCTTCAAAGTTGTAGTGCAATTAAACTTTGAGGAAGGTAACAATACTATGTTTCTCATTTCTTTTCCATGATATAGCCGCAGACACATCAAAATAGAATAACTACAATTTTTAATCCAAAAGGAGGGAATACCCAACACCACCATGGATTAAATTCAATATCCTGGATTGTGCAAAATAAACCCATATAGTAGTGGCCTATGCCGTATATGGCGACAACACCAACATTGTTTCATCAGCTAGATCAACTATCCGACAGAGGCTTGGAATACACATAGTACTCGCACCTTTAGCACAATCAATAAGAAACAATATTCGCATTGTGCCAACACTACTTGCCTTAACTTCCTTTCCCATCAGATCTTGGTTCCACGAATGTTCGCAATTCCTTTGTAAGAGAATGTGAACATCTTTAATGAGAAACATGGATTATACATAATATCAATTCATCTCAAATTTTGCATTCAATCAACAAACATGTTTAAAATGAAATAAAGATAGGATTTTACCGAGCCAGTATAGAAATATTGTGTTTCTATAACTCCCCAAAACATAGATTCCTAATCACGAAGCCAGTAGAGAAATAAAATTGAACAAGATAAACATCACGCAGTAAGGAACCAAATTTAAACATCCACAATATTACCGCATTGTTACGCTTTGTCGTAAATTCATAGGCCACAATACAATGAGATGCTAATCATTAACAATTTAACATAAGCCACCAAAACATTAAAACTTAAGGGTGTGAGCATTTCAAATGGGAATTTATAATGGAAGCCCTAAAATTAAATGTTTTACGAAATTAGGTAAGTACAAAATTCAACATTCTAAGAGAAATTAGGTTAAACAGACAGCATCATCTAATTGCTAAACTATATTTCGGGTTATATTTACACATTTTAGTTAAACCGCTTGCAAAAGCAACAATTATAAATGTGCTGACAAGAATCCATATCATTTAGCAAAGTGGCTGCCTGTCTTTGTCATGCTCACAAAATAGTTGGATCTCATAAACCAAATTTTTTGATGGTAAATTCGTGTTGGAAAATTGGGCCAAAAACTAGAGATGAAAACAAACAAAAGAATGGTTGTAGATGGGGAAAAACGGTTCGCTGGTTTTTTAGGGAATGGAGAGACGACCGTGTGACGGAGGCTCCTCAACCAAGCAAACTTCCTAACCTCAAACAGATGCACTGCACGAGAGTGCTTTGAGTTCGAGAGATCAATCTGTAGGAATCCATCCTAAACCAAGACAATGGCCATTCCGCAGTCAATTCGACCACAAAGAGGAAGAGGGTTGATCCGTAGAGGGAAGTCGAGAAGTGTGTGAGATCAATGATGATCAAGGATTGTGAATGTGTTTGGTGTTTCCCGTAAAGTTTTCTCGTGAACTCGTTGAGTTCTAATAAGTTCTTGGTCGATTGATGGAATTCTTGAGAGTGATTGCTCGAAAAGTTGTCTTGTTTTCAATCGTGGATTCAGAGACTTATTTATATTTCGTAATAGTAGACACATTGATCTCCCGCAAGTGTGATTAGGGATGTCAATGGATGTCCGAAATCCTCTATTCGGCTCCGATATCCGAAATCCCGTTAGGGGTTAACATCCGATATAATGGTTATCCGATATCCGGTTCCCATAACATATCTGATATCCGCTTGTTAGCGTAACGACACCGCCGAGGGTTTCAAGTTAGGTTAAGTTCCGATACCGTTAACAATATACCCATTAACCGCTTACCTTTAGCCCACTAAATTCCTCGTTCATATCTCCAATATCTCTAAAAGAGAACCTACCTCTCCATTCATATTTCTTTTTCTTCTTCTTCTGAATTTCTTCTTAATCTTCTTCTTCTTCTTCTTCGTCTCAGACTTTCATACTACCATCATCTCCGCATCTATTCTCTAGGGTTTCTTTTAAAATCCATTTTATTGTTTAGTTTTGATTTTGAAACTTAATTTAGGGTTTCAAAATTGATATGTGAAATTAGGATTTAGTGGAGAGTTTGGTTTGTTTAGGATCCGAGAACACATATTTTGAATTGATGGTGTTGATTTTTAGTCAGGGAAGAAGAAGAAGAAGAAGCTGATGCTGTTAATGTTCATATTGGTTTCACCATTTCAGAGATTGATGATATAACGAGGTTGAGAAGAAATTAGAGATGGGTTTGTATCAATTTGATTTTACGACAAAAAATTGAGCAAAGAAAAGATAAGAAAGAAATTGGATGAATGGGTTTGTAATCAAATCTTCTCATTTGTGTCGATTAACGAAATTTATGATTCAAATAGTTCAGTGATAAGAGATGGATGGTTAAGGGGGAAATAGTGATGCCGATCGTAGTTGTAGTTCCGGAAATGGTGGTGTTGGTGAACCAAGACGGAAGTGAAGATGGTGGTGCAGTTGTTGGACTTGATAACGAAAGTTATTGGAAAAATATCCGATATTCCTAAGTCCAACGTAACAAAGAATGGATTTGAATTTTAGATTCATTTTTAACTTAACGGATATCGGATATCCGATAATTTTAATGGCAAACGGGCATAAATGAAGAGCCAATATCCGTTACGTTTAGTGTCGTTGACAGCTCTAAGTGTGATGGTTGCTCGAGTGAAATAAAGTGGGGAAAGTGGGAAATCATGTGTTAACCAGCCTGTGTCATGTAGATACTTGGTTGATTGTCCACCCACTACTTTACTAACTCCTCAATCGCTGCACGACTTACTCACATTTCTCATCGTGGATGAACACACGTGTTGTAGGCCTCCATATTTCGAAAAACACTAATTAATATCCCCATGTGACGTGATTGATGTCTCACGAACGTGGAGTTCATGAAGGACGTGTATTTGATTAGTCATCGTTGACTTGATTAGACGATGGGTATAAGTATTGTTCAAATGAGCACCATTGTCGAATGCTCTAGCATTCATGAATTGAACATGTCTGCTGGGATGTATAGTTATCGAATGAATGATGTTGATATTGCTCGTCTGAGTAAATATTGTCTGATGAATTTTTAAATATTGATAGTTGGATCAATAAATTACTGAATATTGATAGTTGAACCAGTTCAGGAATCTTAAGTCAAAACAGAAATGGAAGCACAAAAACGAAAAAGTTGGTGGTGTACTAGGTGTTCCCTCATTTTTAGATATTGTCTTGATCACTAGATTTAAAATCCAATATCTTCATTTAAAAGATACTTCTTATTGGGGGGAAGAGAGAGGAATACTCGATCACCATAGATATCTTCGATCAGAGCAAAGACCTAAAATCCAATATCTAAGTCAAACCGCCAATCTATTCAAATAGTATAAATCATCTCGATGAGCTATTAGAGATATCATCTCGATGAGCGGTTAAAGCTTAACTCTGAGCTAAGTTGGCAAAGTACATCGTTTAGTCGAACTGCAAAAGTCTAAAAATACAAAATAACCAAAGTTTAAATAATATACAATATAAAGACTACATTTTAAATAAACTGGGGGCAATTTTTATTGACAAAATATATAATTTACCAATAACTGATAGCTAGAGTTAGAGGTGTAATTGGTTGTGCCAAAGACGAGCACAACCAAAGACAAAGACGCTAAAAATCGAGCTCAAACCAAAGACGTGATTTATCTCAACACTACCAAAGACGTTAGTTTAGTGGTCAGAGTCGGGTTAGCCTAATCGACATTAAAGACAACACAACACGCGTACGATAAACACGTGTCCTAAAGACATCATGTTAAGAAAGCACGCTCATAGCATGCACAAGTATACCATATAACAAGGCATAATACATCACATTTTGTGTATATATCACTTAAAGAGTCACTATTCTCGCTAGTTTTTTTACGTTTTATGTTGGCTTATTTTTATAACAACGCATATAATACCTAAATATTTGGAAAATATATTTCAATATCGTTGTTATAATGTCGTTACCTATATTTGACTAGAATATTAATTTATATGGCAATGATCCAATTTTATATTTGATGTGCTATTTCTTTTTATTGAATAAACTTGTTAATTTAACTTGAAATAATTTCAAATGATATGTTAACTATTTAAATTCTCGTGATAATGTCCGACTTAATGATTTCAAATTGTTTATATCACGTGTGCTAGCACATCATGTTTATTCGTGTGCTGTGCTCGTGGGCTGTGATGTGCCTAGCTTTTGACTAGTAAAGCACCGCAGACGACACAACACGCTTAAATCGCTGGCACAAGACATCACGTCACATGGCACGAAGCACGCTGATTTCTCGTGCTTGGTCTGCCTTGGGCCAAAGACGTTGTTACACTCTAGCCGGGAGGTCTTGGATCTCGGAGGTAAGAAGGAGCTCCCATTGAGATCGAATCAGTAAGTCCTCATCTCGAGCACAATCTGTAGATAATGACTAAATATAGGACGAGACAAGACAAATAATATCACGATACATGGAAGACGCGAGTTCGAGCAAGAATTGAAGATAAGACCTAGTCTATCGTGTTCAAGACCTCGAGATCGAGAGATACCGAAGCACCGCACTGAGAGATTAACCGACTAGCGAGATATAATCATAGTGGATCATGACGTTATCGCCATCCGTATTTAAATGGTCCCTCGTAGAACATGTTTAGCGTGATTCACACGTTAAACCAATTGTATATAATCCCTCGAAGTCTCACCTTGTAAACTAAGACGTATTATTCAGTCTAACTCAATTAATAAGAATTATTTTTCTATGTTCTCTCTCCTACTATGTTGTGATCGTCGATCTAGACTCGTAATCACCAATTGGACCTAGAACTAAGTGATCGATGCACAAAGATCGGTAATCTGATCAAGTCTGGGAAATATAACTAAACCAAAAAAACCAATAATTATCTGTGTAGGTACGTATTTCGTAAAAATAACCAAAATACTAAAATATGCATCTTCAATGATATTTTTTTTTTTATGAAAAAGTTCCTAGTCATCTGAAATTATTTACTGATGTAGAATGATGCGTGTCGTAGGTGCAATCAAATTAATTCAATATTTCCACTCAATTAAAAATAATATAATGGAAGTCAAGTTAGTTCCCACGAGGAAAGAAGAGATCTTAGTTGTAAAAATTGTCACGTAAAGGGGGTAAAAAGTAAAAGAAAATAAAACAAATTAAAATCGAAAGTTGAAAGCAATAAGAGAGACAAGACCAAGGAATCCTTGCTATTTTAAACAATGAATCAAGTTATGTTCTATTCTACTTGTTATTAGTCACAAATTATCATCAACCGTAGGTAAAGCAACTAGATAGGTGCTAAACCCTAAATCCTTGTATCATCGGATACGGAAGTTCTGATCACAGTTCTATTTACCAAACCACCTAGTAGTAGATCACTCTAGATGTAATTTAAAAAATAAACGCATTAAGATTTATGAACTTATTAGGTTAATATTAGTAGTTAGACTCTTAGATCAAGGTCTACTTGCTAACGTTGTTTTCACACACAATTGCTCCACGGAATCCTCTCAAGGTCTCGTGTTTGCTACTTATGTAAAGAGTCAAGAAACGTATTACTTACCCCTAACTTTCACTAGCTTTAGATTAAATCGACAAATCAATTTAGCGTGCACCCAAACAATCTATCAATCAATCATGAATGTCTTTAAGATCATTCCTATTAGTAAAAACAAACGATAATCATGTGAAAAACTTCAAGATAGAATTGAAAACAAAACTCAAAACATAAATTAGTTAACTAGGAATTCATCCTCAATCAATAAGAAATTTAGCTACTCATGTTTTGAAATTCACAATAATAATAATAATTAAAAGAAGAATTTTCAGAGTTCACACAAATAGTTAAAAAGAAGAATCTTAGAAAAGGGGCAAAAACACAAGTGTTGTGTGTGTAGAGAGGTGTAGAAGTTGCAGAAAACTTCTATTTATAGGCTTGATCAATATTCTGAAAATCTTCTAGCTGAGTAGAATCCTTTTCCTTTTATTCAATTTCCAAATCCAAGCTTTTCTCAACTCTTCCACCTTCCAAATTTGAGTCCAATTCTCCATCCAATTCTAGACAGTCTTCACACCCATGAGAAGTCCATGTAAAATTCTGGATTTTTACTCACCTTTAAAAAGCGGGATCGTGGTTCTTAATCCGCCTAATAGTCGTTTCTACCACCGAAATTTTCTCGATCCATGGAATATTCCGTTTAGATTCTCGTTATATAATGGTTGACTAACGGTCATGTGATTGACTAGGGTCAAGGGATGAGTCAGGCCAGTCGGCCTGGCTAACTCGGCTCCCGGCTAAGTTCGGGAAGTCACTTTCACCGCCAAAGTCAATCCCACCCCGATGGCCGAGTCTCCCGCACACTTTACCCAACAAATCTAACACCTGTCCTTCATTCTACAAGCAAAACATAACTTTACTATCACTGACCATTGCAATCTTCCCTTATAACCTCAATGAAGCCAAAGAACCAACTGCAGTAGCTTCCAACTCATTTTGTCTTAACTACTTCCCATGACCTTCTTGGTTCTGACATACTCAAACTCATTTGCGCACCAACTTCCCCGTTGCTTCACAACAATGCCACCGGCTGGCTTGAATTGGTCCCCCGTATTTCACCGCGGCGCCGCATCCTAAAACATCAAGAGCATCTCCGGTCTCAAGACTGCTTGCCTATTTCCCATTCGGAAGCCATCTCCAAAATTCATAGCCACAACTACATTCATCCTTGCCAATCTCCATATTTGCCCCCGGTAACCGGCTTTAACTCAAATGCAATAGCATCTCGGCCAACTGTCTCGGTCCTTGACTCATGTCATTTCAATCACTTGCCCCGCACTTCCCCGCAATTCCTCATTCAACTCAGTGGTCACCTCACAACTTCCTCAATCTCCACATTAACCACAGACCACTCCGAGCACTCCGTAGGCATAACCCGCCTCTTTCAAGCTCTCAACGCCTGTCACCCGTTCCAGTAACCACCAACAAGACCACTTCGATTCCTTTTCCGCAACATATCCACGACAGCTCACGCCTCCAAACTGATTCTCAATTACATTGCAACCCATCCCGCCTCGGTGCCCACGACACGCAACTCTAGCGCCATTAGCATCCCTGAATTGGTCCTCAACTGAGCCATCTCCATCTATCATCACTAGTGCCTGCTCTAGCTCAGCTGCACTAGCCAATACCACCATCTGCATCCTACACAGTGCCAGCTCTGCCAGTGCAAGTTCATCTCAGGCAACCATTCTTGCTTGCCTCAATCACTGCAACCTCAATCCTTTTGAGCTTCATCTTCACCCATCTGACTCAAACTCAAGCTTTACTGCCCATTACTTCCCGCTTAGCAATCAACAACAATGAACTAGACTGACCCATTTTCATCATTCCCGAACCCTCAAATTTCATCTCCTCTTTCTCGACATCCAAACAATCCTCAATCCTGTTCGATTCAAAACCCATTGAGCTTTTATACTCAATTTTCTCATCGATTCCAGCAAACCCATCACAGATTCTCTATTTCCCGGCCAGAACCATCTCTGATTTCATCTTCAAATTCTCCATCACAGTAATTCTCAATCTCACAGCAGCATCAATTTCAATTCTTCACAGATCGAACATCGTCGATCGAACAAATTCTTCCCTCGGGTCTCAGCCGGTGAATTGTTGTTTAGTGGGAATCTCACCATCAAATGAACTCTCCTCCATTTCGATCTCGATTTCTAAGCATTTGTTGTTCTTCTTTCTTTGTTTCAAGTGAATGAGATGAACGAGAAACATCTCTTTTCGATTTTAGGGTTGAGGGTGATATGGAATAGAGACACCCAACATAAAGGCCACCCACATATGGGTGGCTATATTAAGGGTTATTTACGATAAGGGCTAGCGATGGCGATAACTTTAATTTGGGTGGACTGCGTTTAGTATTCCTCCCAAAGCTGCCCCTTAACCATTACTCGGGCTCGGATAGTGTTCACCCTGAAATGACAAAATTGCCCTTTTTTCTCAAATTGAGTGATTTCTTCTTCTTTTCCTCAAGTGCGACTCCCGAGTTGCTATAAAATTCAAAACAAGCGTAAAATACATAATTTACAAGAAAAATAGAAAAAAGCATAAACTACTAGATAGTAAATTAGGTGTATTCTACCTATCAAATTCCCCACACTTAGACTTTGCTAGTCCTCGAGCAAATCAAACTAAAACTCACAACCTCAAAGCGTTAGCGTCACAAGCATCAAAAAGTTATGAGGACATAGAGTTTCGCATGCTAGTAATAAAGTTAGAAATACTAAAGAACATATTCTCATTCTCAAATGTTGAGGAGAAATAACCACACCATAATGAGAGAACGCGTGTTTGAGAAAGCGATCAATAAGCATTACCGACTTAAACCGCCTCGCCAAAAAGGATTTTATGATAATTGCACTCAAAAAGACGGCTTTTTTATGGTTCTCACATGTGTGCAGGTAGGAATGAAGAGAGAATTCTGCGACACGTTGAATGGTGGGAAGGACAACTTCCGAAATATTTTTAAAAACCCACATCTTTTTAATATTTTGAAAAACCATTTTTTTCGATTCGATCTCTAAGAAAGAAATCAACCATTATTATCGAGGATGAGATTACTTACTCACCTTCACATCCGATCGCCAATTATGATAACACCACTCTCACGGCATCCAATAGAAACGCGTCTTAGCTCCTCGTCTTTAACTTCTTGGTCTTCGTCTTTAGGTTTCAACTATTGATGATAAACCCTCGAATTTCATAAATCCTTAACAATTTTTAACTCTTGTACCTTAAAATCCTTGTCGCTTGAAACTTCCTTATAAATTTTCCTTTCCCATGGCTTTATTAAATAAATGAAAACAAAACAAATATTTCTCTCTTTTATTTTTTTACCTTTTATTTTTTTTTTTTTTTTTTTTTTTTTCAACAAGAGAAATAAAATACAAAAAAAACCATGGCGAGTGGGAGAAGTATTTTACCGTTGATTCTTCAATCAGATCGTCTTGAAATCATAAACTTCAAAAATTCTCACCTTTTAATTTCTCTTGTTTTCATGAATAAGTCTTCATACTTGGATATAAAATTACCTCATTGTAGTGTAAGTCTTAAACATATATGTAAAAATCTGCTTTGTATGTTGCTTTACTTGAATTTGAAATTTTCTCTTTTTTCGTTTCGTTGCTTGTAAACCTTAAACTTTTCCAACTTTCCTTGTAGATTTTGATGTCGCTCCTTGTTGATGATGAGAGTGTTTCTATGGATCCGTTGTTGTCGAGAGAGAGAATGGTGAGAAGCATGAATCGAACAAGAAGGAAGCTTTCATCCATGGACGTCACCCTCATGATTGACAAAATTAGCACTCAAGAGATCAAGAGTAGTGCTTTTATTGGTGGGAGGTTGGGTAGCTCACCATTCTACAGGAATTTACTTGGTGACACACACTCAAAGAAGCTCTTTAGTAGATGGAAAATTTCCGGTCGGTGCCTCACATGATATGAATACGGGTAGTCTCCACTAATGATTGATCAACCCAACTCTAATAACGCTCTTCTCCCCCACCAAATTCGCATCACCGGCATGATTAAATCCATTATTTAACACTCTAACAACAAGAAATCCGAATGTAGTTCTCTAACATTTCCAAGTTCAATTATGTCGGTCAAAATCTCTATGTAAAACATACATAGAAGTATGCTAGTGACTCTAAAATCTTTAAAAGTTGAAGGTTTTAAGTAAAACTTTTTTTTTTTTTCAAAAATTTTTAATTTTTTGTAATTTTTGTTTTAAAAACATGCTTAACCACTCCCCACACTTAAACCTTACATTGTCCTCAATGTAATTGAATCCCTCCTAAGTAAAGTCAAGGTGGGAAATTTTAACATGATAAGAAACAAGAAAAGAAATAACAAAAAGCAAAAAGATAAGAAATACAAAACCTATGGGTTGCCTCCCCATTAAGCGCTTGTTTTAAAGTCGACGGCCCGACTTAGCTCTTGCGGCACATTACTCCTCCATAGGGAGTGCATCTCGAAGTCAATCACGTCCACATGCTCGTTGGAAAGTTTTCATAATATGGCTTTAACCTATGGCGTTGACTTTCAAATGTTATCTGTTTTGTCGCTAACAATATCATTGCACCATGAGCATAAACATTAGTAACAACAAATGGTCCCACCCAACGGGACTTAAGCTTTCCCGGAAATAAACGTAAACGAGTATTAAATAAAAGAACTTTTTGCCCCACAACAAAACTTTTCCGCGAAATCATCTTGTCATGAAAAAGTGTTGATGGTGGATTTTCGTTTAAGGTTAAAATTATAAAAAACCTGAAAAATCATGCGCTGACATCTTGTAAAAGATAAAGCCTTTTATAAGTGACGGATACTCCTCACTTAATTCACCAAGAATGGAGCATGTAGCAACAATCCCGTGCTGAATACATGAAATTCCTCCGAGGTTGGAGCATGCGACAACAATCCCTTCTGTGAATTTCACATCAACCTTGTATTTCTGTACCCATTATCGGTGTGGCATGGCGGTAGTGTTACTCTTACGGAGTAACACGAACCTCAAGCACTATAATGAATCCATGTACGAAATACCCGTCTGTGTGATTCTCGGTGTGTTATACTAGCAGAGCCCTCTCGGTGTGTTATACTAGCCCGATTGAGCCCCTCTCGGTGTGTTATACTAGCCGATTGAGCATCGGACTTGGATATCGGTCTCGGATATGATCGATCGCGATCATCCAACTCCACAAGCATGATTGGATGACCTGGATCAATTCCATCACCCCCAAGCGGGTATGGAATACACAGCCGAGCGCATGGTCGACCTTTGGCCTTAAGCTTGCCAAGAAACCGTCCATACCAAGCATTATGGGCGGAAAACCATAAATTAGGGTTTGCGGCATATTACATGTGCAAAACGAGTCTCAACCGTCCATCTTCGCGAGGCATAGATGGAGGGTGTAGATGACTCAAAGGGCCGGAGCATGTCGACACAAATCACCATGTGAGCCACACACTTGAACAATCGGTCAAAACCAACCACGGTTGGTTACAGACATTCATCGCCCAGAAAATAGCATGGTCGCGCGGCTTTGAAAGCCAAAATTAGGGTTTCAAGTCATCACGCGCGTCCATCTTCTCGGTACAAATGGAGGTCCGCAGTTGGATTAACCAAGGCCGGTCATACCAGCATGACCACGTGGGCCCATCTACCTCCTCTTGCGGTCGGCTTTCAAGGCATACCATTCGGCCAACCCAAAACGCCCGCTCAAACTCGTGCTACACCTCCCAAATCCTGGTCGATCTCGACCGCTCAGCTTCACCGGATGATTTGAATGGCTTAGATCACGTTTCATGGGATGTCAGTAAAGGTGTGAACACCAACCTACCACCTACACGGTGGTATGATCGACCAAGACCGAGCCAAGATGGAGTCGTCTTGGGGCGCAGCGCCCAAACTTGGGGGATGACACGCGGTTATCAATTCCTTTGCGGTAAGAGATTTCTGCCCCATGGCCCATCTGACCACTCCTCTTTGTGGTCAAATTGAGGTGGCCTAGATTGCATCTCCATGAGACGGTGAGACATGGGCGTGTACACCATCATGCAAATCAACACGCATGTATGGTCGGTCCTCACAAAATCCTTCCCATGCTTGGTTTCGACCAAGGTGAAGAGTGATGCTTGCGCACCTCTTTAAAAACCACGATTTCATCAACGGTCGCGGATGAGTGTCTCAAACATCATCTCATCCGTCAGACTTCACCGACTTGGTTATACAACCAGCAGTGGGGAGTTATTTAGTTAGCGAGGAGTCATTACCCATCACTTTACCACCTTGTGTAATGCACCGCATAAAATACACACGATACTCACAAGTATCGGCTTTCAATAACGCAATCATTCAATTCGGCATTACATGCTATCTTCCGTGGATCCACGATCCACATTCAGGACATCAATCATGTCACAAGCTGGGGATACTTATTTGGGGTATTGGTCTGGCGGTTTCTGACGTGCTGGCGTGCAACGCGCCATTACAAGAACGTGTTAGGAAGTCATGGACGGTTAGAGATGAACCGGAGAAGTGGGCAAGACCGGTCGTATGCTACCGACACACAACTCCACCACTCCATCATTCCATTACCTCCACTTCCCACGAGAAACGTGAATGAGGCTCAATGACTTGTATAAATAGGTTCTCCGCCTATTTCAAACAACAACAAGAAACAGAGAACAACACAAGTTAAATGAAACCAAGTGTTAATACAAAACCGTATTCAAACACCCCGAGCCTTGCTTGCATCAACCGTAAGCTTGCTCATCTTTACATGTTACAAGTCATAAGCAAGCCAACACCTTCACAATCTCAACACCTTCTTGCTTCCCTCCCTAAGATCAACCCCATCTCCTTCACTTTGTGGTAAAACAAATCTGGAACGGCCATTTCTTAGTTTAAGTAGGACTTGCAGTTGATCTCTCGAATCTACAAGCACTCACGCATGCGGTGCATTTGTTGAAGGTTTAGATTCATTCCTCATCCACACCCCAAATTACAAATTGCAAGAGTAGTTTTCACCCATCAACAATTGGCGACCACGGTGGGAGATTGATCTATCGGTTGCATAAAATTGAATTCTCAATTTTGAGTTTCCATCTCATGAATGTCCAAGGAAACTACGGGCGGTTTAGATGTCATGGGAAGCATAGGCTGAGTCTTTGGAGGATGTCTTGGCAAATCAATAGGGTATCACCGGGAGGCGGAGCGAGACATTTCGCCTTTTGAATGATATAGCGGCACAATTACAAGAAGGGTCGGCGAGCATCTACTCGGGCAAAGCACAAGAAATGTTGAATCATTAGCCAAGGGTCACACCTTTCCGGTGAAGAGGCAAAAAGAGCACGTAATCACGGGGGACTCGGAGAGACGAACAACATGACCCAGTAGACGAGACTCGAGGAACTCCACGGAGGAAAAGACTTGCAGAGTACTACAATGTCTGCTTAGGATAAAGAAAGGGAGCCTGCGACCTATGGAGCCCTGCTAGAAGATTTGTATTTCAAAACTCTTATCAAGCACGGAAGAGCATCCAATCGCGTCGGCCTTCCAACCAAGCGAAGAAAGCGCTTGAGGAAGGAGAAATCAATCGAAACGCCGAATACGAGAGGATGGGAGCGTTCAATCCGGTCACTCAGCAGTGACATTCGACACCTTCCACATCCCTACCTAGGCAAGCGATCCCGGATATGATGGCACTCACAAATCTTCCAACTTCATCTCTGTTCCACGCCAAAGCCGCGGAGAGACATTGCAACGCCCGCTAACGGGGAAAGCTAGACTCAAAGGTACTTACATTTCCCCTTCCCAATGAAGAAGATTAAGGCTACTGGAGGCGTGGGTGCGAAATGGAGAGGTGGAGCTACCCCGGTATGGCGTCCGCCTGCCGATCAGAAGTAATGGAGCCAGGTTGTCACACCACCGGTTCCTTCATCACCCCACCGGTGAATGCAACACTTTGAAAGCGCATTGTTCGGGAAGCTTGGTTGGAGAGATAGCTTTCGGAGGATTTTCTTAGAAGACTACTAGGTTTGATATAAGTGAGGCTTCAAAAGGCAAGTAAGTTTTACTCAACAACTTTACAAGAAAGATAGTCTAGAATTCACCGGGGACTTAGCATCCAGAGACGTGGAGAAAGAGGCTCGGCCGATCAAACGCCATGTTTGTTCCCATTCGTACCTCCCTTTTACATAACATTTGCAACTTCATATATGTGCAATCATTCATGACCAAGATGCAAACCTCGTTTAACAAAATCTCTTTCAAAAAAGGTTGTTCACAAAACTATCTCAAAATAAGCCAATTCAATTACCTATTAAATTCAAAACCCGAAAAGTCAAAGAAAATCCTCACTATCCTCAAAAGCATCTAAAAGAAAAGACAAGTCGGTGGCTACTGATCTTTCAAGGGAAGTCCTTCAAGCAACAACTCGTCATACGGGCAAGAGAGGCTTTCATCCTTTGGAGTACAGACTGTTTCATCTCAGTTCTTTAGACAACCTCCCAACCTCTTCTTCTGGCGAGCAATACGGTCATGAAGGGACTTCCGTCTTGTAGTTTGGAGCTCCCGAATCTTGGAGAACCCTTCGAAGAACCAAGGAGCATTGAAGGCATCTGCGCAAACACGTCAGATGGCACCTCAATCTTCAATCACCTCTTGTAAACTGTTCCACGATCGCAGTGCTCATCCCTCGGATGGAAACTAAAGCTTAACTGGGCGCGGTTGACCAATGCAAGGCGACTCTTGAGCTTAGGTGGTGGTAGCAATATGTCCGTGTTTCTCCCATATTCCGTGTACAACTCTTCAAATTGAACCGAAGCACGTGAATCCACCAACCAACACATGACTTTGAATAAGGGACGGTAAAAGGAGGATCGAACAAAGCCCCGGGCTGCATCGCTGGGGTCGGCGGCCATGGGAGTCTTGTCGATTGCGGGAGGCCTTTCGAAGAAGTCACCACAACAGCCATACGTTAGGTGCTGTTGGGATGGATGTCAGAGGAGCCGTCTCAACTACAGCGGCCACCGTCTCTCTTGCATTCCTTAGGGCATCTATTTCACTCCGGGGTGTTGATTTCGGAAATCACGACCCGTCGACAAGATCACTAAGGAAGCGCCTTGTTCAGCAGAGCTTGCATCATCTCAGTCGTAAAAGGGCGGTTTCTCCGAGACTTTCGGCATGAAGGTCCGTCTGCGGGACTTCTCGGCATGAAGGTCCGTGCTTGCACTTCTCAACATGAAGGTCCGTACGCGGACTTCTCAACATGAAGGTCAAAATGCCGGACTTCTCATGAAGACCGATTCACATGGCCTTCCGTTTGAATGCGTGCCAACCTTGTGAAGGCATTATCTTCCGAAATTCCCTAATTTCAAGCAAGAATCATTTTAGAAGAATTTACACTTTGGAAAACGAAAAGAACCGAGAGGAGAAGATTTAAATACCCGCATATTGGAGGAATTGAGGACTAGGACGCGCATGCTTGCCTCTTAGGTCTTTCTCCTACTTGGGGATTTGTAATCCTCAGCTCTTGTCCGTTTGGATGGGAGCGGCTTCAACCGGAAACGCTTCGTCAAGACGTCAGAAGATGGTTCACCACGGGGATCTGTCACAACACTCTTCGAAAATTTCTGGAAGATCAACAGTTGTTTCCCCCAAAATTCTTTATACCTGTCGGTCACCACTGGGTTTCTCCCGATAGGCCAGAAGGGAAGGCTCACCCGGTCTAAGAACACATTGGCGTTAAGAATTTGTGGAAGGAATTCTTCCGGAGCCCTAGTGACGGATAAAATGGGACACCACTCGAGTCGAATCCCATTTTGGCGAGCAGCCTGTCAATGTTGTCTGAGTCACGTAAAATTCTAAAAGTCGAATAGAGGCGGACATATCCGGAATGCAGCTGCCTTGGTAAATAATTTCCCGAGATCTCATGGTATTGACATCGGATGCAACACAACGAGGATCATCGGCAAGGTCTTTGGCTGAACGATGGAAGAGTGAATAAAGCCCCTATGACAAAAATCTATGGAAGCGTTGTCAAATACCTCCCACTTGAGATTTCACATAGAAGCTTTAGGACGCTTCTTATTCCATCGGAGTATTCTCGAGCACCATGTACAGAGTTAGCCGAAGGTGCGGGGGTAGGAGCATAACTTCAAGTGTTCCTATAAGAGCGCTGAAAGAAAAGCGAAGTGAACGTGCGACTCCACCTTCTTGTACCGTTAGAAGCATGCATATCCATTGCTAAAGCGTCCGGATGAGAATACGATCCAAGGAACAATGCCCAGAGGAAGAACCCCACCTGCATGACCTATAGCAATTTTGACAAGGTCACGTCTAATTGTCCTCTTCCTGAACGTCATCAAATATATCTCTCGGACAGCCATAAAGACAAAAACGCGATCGCCGAGCTCGTTTTCTAACTCTGCAGTAAGACCACTCGAAACCCACCAGTGTAGAAGCATTTCGTGTCTTTTTCTCCTCCTTCTCATTGTCACTCCGCCGCCTTTGAAGTATAAGCTGACATAATTACTCTCTCCGCATCGAGAGATTCGTAAAAAGACTTCCAAAGAATAAAAGCGGGTTCATTAATGCAGCTACACTCTCCAAAGTAATAGTCATCTCTCCCCCATCTAGATATGGTTTGTGAGTGGAAATCGCCACCGAGAAATGAAGGTGATCAAGCCCGCGGTGTCTTTCCCTAATTTCGAGGGTAGCAGATGCCATGACCGCGTCGAGGATTTGTGCTTTGGTCAAATTGTCCTTAATGCCCTTATTACTCAACATCGTCTCATCCATCCCTCATAAGAACCCGGTGGAGTACGGCAAATCTTGAAGTCAATAGGAGAAGGCGGATATTCGTTTCTTTGGAGGCAAAATCTCATCACAAGTGCGGAAGAAGAGAAATGGATCGGCGTCCATATTTTTAAGATCCAAAGCAAGACCATCTTATGAGAAGGATGTTTCCTAATATTTGGAAAAGGCGAGGTGAACAACTCATCATTGATGTTGGCATATCCTTAAGCCGTCAACACTTCCCGGCTTAGCACCAACATTATCTTGGAAGACATATCGCCGAGAAGTTCTTTTCTACCGCAATGAGATAAAAGACGGGAGTTAGAACTTGTATGAAAGCACATGAGAAATGTAGTTACACACGGCAAGACACAACTCGGGCGGGCATGCAATGGCCGGCCCAAATACCATTCAAATCCGGCACAAAATTCAGTCGATTTCTGGCAAATGCAATTTTAGTCGGTACATGTTTGATGCAGTATTGACTTCAAGTTCTCAAGATAACTTTCAAGTCGGTATAAGTTTCAAATTTGAGATCAAGCATATGTGAATAAGACCATTCTGCAGATACACGGCGGGCTCCGCATCCATCAGCATACATCACAACACAATTTTCTTTATTCATGGAATTGTGTCTACGGGATTCAAGCCAAATGGTGGAGAAAGCTAAGCATGCATATGTCTTACAAAAAGGTATTTACCTAACAAAACTAGTGGTTTGACCGTTAAAAAAAAAAAAAAAAAAAAAAAAAAAAAAGTAAGCGAAACCTACCTTGAGCGGCCGGCCAGGAACAACTCCGGCGCGGCCGGCGGCGGTTTGAACACAACAGTCCCAGAATAACCTTGGCGTGATCAGTCGCCCGGCCAGCAAGGTTGCAGGCCGAGAACAAAAGAAGAAAAAGAAAATTACGTGAGAAAAAAAAAAAAGGGGGTTTGGCTTCTTTTATAGACAAAATTAGAAGAATCCCAATAGAACAAGGATTCTGTTTTGTTTGGTTTCCTCTTGATTCAAATACCCAAAGAAAGAAGCCCCACCAGTGATTCCATACAAAGCGTGACGGCGTGGAAAACCAGCGGTCGGCCGACACTCTTAGGGTAAACTCCTTTTACCTTGTCTTTCTCATGTATGCATGTCACCATCTCATGCCTACCACACAATAATGTAACCATTATGTGCTAATGGGACTTAATGTTGATGGTGGATTTTCGTTTAAGGTTAAAATTGTAAAAAAACTTTGAAAAATCATGCGGTGACATCTTGTAAAAGATAAAGCCTTTTATAAGTGACGGATACTCCTCACTTAATTCACCAAGAATGGAGCATGAGCAACAATCCCTTATCTCCGTGAATACATGAAATTCCTCGAGGTTGGGCATGCGGCACAATCCCTTTGTATTTTCCTTGTATTTCATTGCCCATTAGGTGTGGCATGGCACGGTAGTGTTACTCTTCTGAGTAACACGAACCTCCAAACACTATAATGAATCCATGTACGAAATACCATACAGTGATTCTCGGTGTGTTATACTGTAGCCCGAGCCCCTCGAGTGTCAATTATACCCCGATTCTCGTGTGTTATACTAGCCCGATTGAGCATGGGACTTGGTGTATCGATCTCGGATATGATACGATCGCGTCATCCAACTCCACAAGCATGATTGGATGACCACGGATCAATTCCATCACCCCCAAGCGAGGTATGGAATACACACAGACGACCCCACTTGTAGTCGACCTTTGTATCGCTTGCCAGAAACCGTCCATACCAAGCATTATGGAGCGGGAAAACCCTAAGTGGGGTTGCGGCATATTACATGTCATGCACAAAAGCGGTCTCAACCGTCCATCTTGAGCATAGATGGAGGGTGTAGATGTAGACTCAAAGGCAGGAGCATGTCGACACAATCACCATGTGACCTTCTACACGCCCGGCCAATCGGTCAGTGCCAACCATGGTTGTAACAAATTCGTACGCCCAAACATAGCATGGTCCCAGCGGCTTTTGAGAGCCAAAGGTGGTTTCGAGTATCACGCGCGTCCATTTCTCGGTACAAATGGAGAGGTCACCAGATTCCAAATTGAGTCGGTCATACCGGCATGACCATAGTGGGCCCATCTAACTCTCCTTGCGGTCGGCCAAGGCATACCATTCAGCCAGCCCAAAGCGCGCTCAAACATGCGTGCGGTTACACTTCTCAAATTGGCCGATCTCGACCACTCACCTCACTTAGGATGGTTGGGTGGCTTAGATCACGTTTCATGGGATAATCGGACATGGTGTAGACATCCAACTCACACCACCTACACGGTGGTATGATCGAGCCAAGGCCGAAGGCCAAGATGGTGTCTTGGAAAACCAGCCCAAACTTAGGATGGCGCGCGGTTATCAATTCCTTTGCGGTAAATTTGCCATAAATCAATCTCAACCACTCCTCTTTGGTCAAATTGGTGGCCTGGGATCGCATCTTCATGAGACGGTGAGACATGGCACGTGCACCATCATGCCGTCAGCACGCATGTATGGTGGTCCTCCACAAAATCCTTCCCATGCTTGGTTTCGACCAAGTGCCCGGAAGTGATCTTGCGCACCTCTTTAAAAACCTAATATTCATTAACGGTCGCGGATGAGTGTCTCAAGCATCATCTCTCATCAAATCCCGACTTGACTTGGTTACTCTGACCACAGTGGGAGTTATTTGGTTAGTGAGTCATTACCCCATCACCTTACCATACCACAATGCGGTGCATAAAATACACACGATACTTCCACAAGTATAGGACTTTCCAAAAATCTATAATTATTGATTCAGCATTACATGCTATCTTTCGTGGATCACGATCACATTCAGTTTATCAATCATGTCATAAGCGGGGATGCTTCTTTGGGGGTATTGGTGCGGCGGTTTACGGCGTGCGGCGTGCAGCAGCGCCATCACAAGAACGTGTTAGGAAGTCATGGGCCGGTTAGAGATGAAGCTGAAGTGGGCAAGACCAGGTCGTATCCTCAGGCACACAACTCACCACTCCAATCATTCCATTACCTCCACTTCCCATGAGAAAGCGTGAATGAGGCTCTATGACTTGTATAAATAGGTTCTCCGCCCTTTTTCAAACAACAACGAAGCGGAGAACAACACAAGTTGAGTCGTGAAACCAAGTGTTAATACAAAGAACCGTATTCAAACACCCAAGGCCTTGCTTGCATCAACCGCAAACTTGTCATCTTTCATTACAAGTCATAAGAGCCAACATCTTCACAATCTCAACACCTTCTTCTTCCCTCCCTAAGATCAACCCCATCTCCTTCACTTTGTGGCCAAAACAAATCTGGAACGGCCATTTCTTAGTTTTAGAGCCGGACTTATAGAATGATCTCTCGAATCTACAAGCACTCATAAGCGCGGTGCATTTGTTGAAGGTTTAGATTCATTCCTCATCACACCCAAATTACTAAATTCTACCGGGAGTAGTTTTCACCCCATCAACA